>ML256255.1:84515-158658 GCA_005239495.1 Nicotiana undulata | reverse complement strand
TATATATATATATATATATATATATATATATATATAAATAAAAAATAAACTCTTACAAGGTGTAAAGCATAGATAATGAAAATTACATATATCCTAATATCAAAGTTGAATGAGGATGTTGTGTGGATTCCAGTAATAATTTGGTGACACGATTTTATACCACAATACTTCCCTTGATCCCCTTTTAGTTAACAAAAATCATGTACCTGTCATTAGTGCCCTGCTGATTCTGGGCAGACCTACCTTGCAACTCCAGCCTTGTGTACTTATTTATTCTAACTTATTGTGAACGCTACTAATTTTTCAATTAAGTGTTAGGGAGCTATAATACTTGTAGTTTAATACGAACCTAAGCTGGAAGGTTCCTGCATCAGTATCACTCCATAGTGCCCTCAAAATCAAACTTATTTCCATGCTTAGCTCCAGCATCCAGAATGGCTTGTCCATCTCTCCTTGTACTCTTGGAGGTTTAATGTTGTCAAGGATATGAATAACAATGTACTCTGGTAGGATCTCCATCAACTTCTCAACATCCCATACACCAACCTCGACCACATCATAAACATTATGAATAGATTCATCACATACAAAATCAGGTGGTGTGCTGAAATATAGAGCACCCAACCCCGTCCAATTTTCAAACCAAAATAAAGCAGATCCCATTCTTGTATGCCATAGAATCTGATGTTCAACCATGTCCCTGCATTCAACCATTTTTATCTATACATGAGAGTCATTTCTTCTCCAAGGGACTATTATTGAATTGGGTTTTTTGCAGTACTTCTGGTCGACGAAGGAACTCCAAAGTGTAGGCTTTGTTCGAAAGTTCCACCACTGCTTACAAAATAATGCCTTCGACACATCATGTAATGATCTAAATCCAATCCCTCCTTCTTCATGTGGCATACACAAAGTGTCCCAAGAAGCCCAATGTCTGCTTGTACCACCTATAGAGCTGCTCCAAAACAATTGTGCAAACATCTTATGAAGCATGTTTATGACACATTTTGGGGGGTTAACTGCTGAGAGGAGATGTATGGGCATGCTTTGGAGCACATGAGCAATCAGTATAGCCCTTCCCCCTACTGTAGTTTATCCACTACCTTGTTCAATAGGCCCTGATAATAATCTTTCCTTCGTCTAGCATATAAGATAGGACAGCCAAGATATGTGAATGGAAACTCTTGTCTACCAATCCTAGTAATGCTATGAACTTTTATATCCACCTCCATGGTATTAGAGTGGTGCATATACACAACAAATTTCACCTTATTAATCATCTGCCCAGGTGCTGCTTCATAAGCAGTAAGCACTTCCATCACCAACTGTAAAGATGTGGCATCAGATGATGAGAAAATTATAATGTCATCTGCATAGGCTAGATGATTGATTTTAGGACTTCATTAAACCACAGAAATAACGGTTCATATGCAGAGCATTTAATCCCCTCGACAAAGCCTCAGCGGCAAGTATAAACAGTGTAGGTGACAATGCCTCACCTTGCTTTACACCCCTAGCTTATTTGAAAAATCCATATGGTTGTCCATTGATAAAAATAAAATACCAGTTATATGAAATAAGGCCAAATACCAGACCAAAAAATCTTTCGCAAAATCCTATTTTCCTCAAGACCTAGTCAGAAATAACCATGACAGCCTATCAAAGGCCTTGGTCATATCTAGTTTGTTCACTACATTAGGTCCAACCTTAGTTCTTAGTCTCATATATGTGATGATCTCGTGAGTTAAGAGAACATTTTCAGGTATGCTCCTTCCTTTCACGAATCCTTCTTGTTTATCTAAGATAATGATAGCTAGTAATCCCACCAATCTCTCATGCATCACCCTAGAAAAGATCTCGTTGATGAAATTACTAAGGCTTATAGCCTCATATCAGAGAATGTTCTCACTCCTTCCTTCTTGGGCAGTAGAACCAAATTAGTATGAGTCGCACACTTGGGCAATTTTCGCCCACTAATGAAGGTTTTTACCATGTCAAAAACATCATCTCCAATTATATCTTAGCAAGAGTGAAAAAAGGTACATGTGAAACAATCTGGACCCCTTTCAGTCTCACCACTCAAACCAAATACAACTTGTTTAACCTCCTTCTTCGTAGGCTGTCTCACCAGCTCTTCATTCTTTTCAGTACCAACCATCATAGGAACATGATCAATGATGCCAAATGAATCTGGAACTCTATCTTCATGAAAATGTGCCTTAAATAAATTGATTGCCTCCTCAGCTATAGCTTCCTTGTCTTCAAGCCAATTACCATAAATATTTTGAATTCTTTTAAGTTGCAATCTCTTTCTTTTCCATTAACTTGAGCGTGGAAAAATTTAGTACTTCCGTCTCCATCGTTAAACTATTGCATTCCTGACTTTTGCTTCCAAAATTCCTCCTTTAAAGCTAAGTATCTAATAAGTTCATCCTGGACCTTCTGTAGCCTCTCCCTATTCTGGTATGCAGGGTGCCTCTCAAATTGAGCTTCATGCACTAACCACTTCCTTTATACTTGCAATCTTCCTAAAGACATCCCCATAAGTTGCTCTACTCCGGGTTGATAAAGCCTTCTTCAATCTCTTTAACTTGTTATTGAAAATAATGAAAGGATACTCAGCAACATCAGCTTGCCAGTTCTCCTTAACTACATCAGTGAACGTAGGATGCTTTGTCCAAAAGTTGAGAAGTTTGAATGCCTTCTTGATTGGTTCTATATCATTGTTACATGACAACATCATAGAGCTGTGATTTTGACCTTATTTTTTATAGGCGTGTGATCTCTATACCAAGTAGCATCTGTTGAAATTCAATATTTTCCAGGTATCGATCAAATCTTTTAAAGATGCAATCCTCTTCGGATCTCTCATTCCACCATGTATAAATATTTCCTTTGAAGCCAAGATCAGATAGGTTACATGTATTGATGCATTGTCTAAAATCATTAACTTCATTCAGTGATACAGGAAGTCCACCAAACTTCTCCTCCCTATCCCAAATCACATTGAAATCACTCGTACAAGCCAAGGCACATGTCTCTATCCAGGTTATTAATGTGTCCCATAATTCAATTCATTCAATGGAATCACATTTAGCATAAACAAATGTGATAACGAACTAGACATGAGTATCCATATTTGTTAGTTTCAAAGTCATCTGTTGTTCCATATTAATCAGTACATCTACACCATGATCCTCATCTACAAACACACAGATTTTATTTGAAACATTGACAAAGGCTTGAGCAATCCAATCCTCCTTCTATATCTTTCTAATTTTCATGCCTTATGTATTGGTTCCATGATCCCTATGAAATGAAAGTGATGTTGTCTCTACATGTTTGGAAGCCTCTCAAAGGCTTGCATTGTATTAACAAACCTCACATTCCAAATGATGGCCTTTATTATTATTTGTTAGATTTAGATAGGGTCCTTCGTGTTTGAACCCCAGAAACTATACTTTGATTATCTTTTGGTTGTTTATTCTTCCCCCTTCCAGCTTATTTCCTTCTGTCCTTGCCTTGCCACATTCTTGATAATTTGTGTTGTATACTCTTCATCAAAATCTCTGCCTCTGCCCCTATTATTTTCCTCATCTCCAATATTTTCTTTTTGAGCTACCAGTTGAGTTTGAGTAAAATTAGGAACCAAATCTGCATTTCTTTCATCTTGTACTGACTAGATTTGGTTGCACTGTGCTTTGTGATTTTGATTAATCTTATTTCCCAAATAGGAATGGATTGTACAAGATCTATGATACTGGCCTTCACAATCCCCTCTCTACTTCTAGTTATTAATTGGACAGCAACATCTTGAACCATAGCAACAGTTGCAAAAGAAGGATTGTCAGCAGCTATATTAGGCTTAGTTGGGGGGTATCACATTGCTAGGATTATGACTCATAATTTTCTTGCTTCCATTATCTTCTGAAGTTGTGTGATTCCTTTCACCTTGAGCATTTTCCTCCTCATTGATCTTGTTATTTCCCATTGTCTCTTGATCTTTGGCCTTATCATTCACACTTTGTTCTTCCTGGTCATTCTCTTTATTAGTTGAAACTTACTCACCACTGGCACATCCCGCTCCTCTGAGTCTTCTTCAACTTGATCACTCCATAACTTACCTCCACTTAATTGTAATTCATCACCATTACACATCCCATTTGGTGCAATAATATCGACTGATTGTGAGGAGATCTCCTGGCAGGACTAGTTAGTTGCTACATTACCAACATATGTTCTACTTACCCATTGGGCAGTAGACTCTTTAGGTACACCTTGATCAGCTTGTCCTCCATCTACATTCCCAATCATAGTATGATTAGTACTGTTACCTCTCTTTGAAGATGCAATCCCATTAGAATTAGGATTAAAAGCTGCAGCATTGTCACGATCCCAAATCCTAACAGATCGTGATGGCGCCTATCGTGGAACTAGGCTAGCCACTATCACATAACTACACATTTATTTTAATAAAATTTCTCCAAATCAGTAATAACAAGTATAAAATCTTCTAAGTCTTTAACAAATCATAATATAATCTAACAGTATATAACCAAATCCCCAGAACTATAGTCAACTGATCACGAGCATCTAAGAATAAGACTAATATTACTAATGTCATATTACACTGTCTCAGAACAAGTACTAAATACTAAATGAAGGAAGGGAAATGGAGCAGTTGTGGACGCTGGACAGCTACCTCGAAATCCCAAAGCTGATGTCGTACGAACTCAGGTGACTACTACTTAGAACCAGTACCTGAATCTGCACCTAGAGGTGCAGGGAGTAATGATGAGCACACCAACTCAATAGTAATGAAAATAAATTAAGTCTGAAGATAAGAAACACACAGCACAAAACACCAATCCACAAATAGTAAAACACTAAGTCTCAATAAAGTATACATTTAATACATAAGTTTGAAAACCAATCTCCATAAAAAGAATCTTTTGAACAAGTATAATTTCCAGTATTTCCCGGTAAAATTTCCAAAATATCAGTATTTCTCGGTAAAATAAATCATAATAAAAACTCAGCATCTCACCATCACTCAGTAACAATCACTCAGCACCTCACAGTCACTCATGCCTCCCAATTCGGCACTCGCACTCAGTAGGTACCTGCGCTCACTAAGGTGTGTACAGACTCCGGAGGGGCTCCTTCAGCCCAATCGCTATAAACAGGCCAAATCATGGCATCAATCATCTCTCAGGCACTCGGCCTCTCTCATATCATAAATATACTCACAACATTGGCCCTCAGCCTCACTCAGTCAGACACTCACAACATGCCACTCGGCCATAAATAAACAGGGTTCTAGACCCAAAACAGTATTTCATTTCAAGAAATAATATCAGTAACTCAGAGTGTCAAAACAATTTATCAAGAAGGACTGAGTGTAAAATCATAATATAATAAGTGAGGAATATCAGGAAAATAGCCCCCAAGGGGTTAAAACAGATTGGCACTAGGCTCCAAACATGACTTACTGCCCAAATATATCAAAACACAGTAATACTATAAATCATATGCTTTAAAAGCAGTTTCGCAACTCAATAGTTGCCTAAAAAGGAACATTTTTCCAAATTTCTAATTCGTGCACGCCCCACACTCGTCATCCAGTGTGTGCGTCACTCCAAAAACGTAAAAGGATGTAAAGTCCGGGGTTTGATACCCTCAGGACAGGATTTGAAGATATTACTTACCTCAAACCGGATAAAAAATTACTTCGCGATGCCCTTGCCACTCGACTCGGCCTCAAATCGCCCCGAATCTAGAGGGGATGACGTGAAAAGAGAGAGAAAGCAGATCTGGGCAAAAGCTAAGAGAGCATCCATAGCTTTGATCTCTTCCTAAACTACAAGCTTCACCAACGACCTCCACTGGTAGCTCTTCCCTTAAAAGCCACCAAACATTACATTCAATTTAAATCCATCCATAAACACCCAAAAATCGGCAGCTGGGATCCAGTCCAAAACGTCACACAAAATAGCCAAATTTCGAGCTCAAAACAGCCCCCAAAACTCATGTAAAACTCCATTGAAGTTAGCCACTAGCCACCAGCAAAAAGGACCTCCAAACACTGCTTCATCTCCACCCTCAAACACCCCATAAAACACCTAAAAATTCAGCCCCATAGGGCAGCGAAAACAGCTGCAAAGTTGCTGAAGAGAGCAGTCAAAACTGACCAAAAACATACCCAAAATCACTCCAAAACCCAGCTGAAAAACCAGCAAAATTCCAACATAGCAAAAGTAGGCCAAAAATGCAGCTGAAAACAGACGCATATCAGCTGCCGATAACCACCAAAAACAACCCCGAAAAGCCATGAGAATCGGCCCGAAAACCAGCTGAAACGGCCTCCCAAAACTGGCTAGAACGCATCACCAAACCCAAAAATAGTCCTCATCGCACCATATTTGTCGATAAGCAACCTTAGGATGGCGCCTAACACCACACTTGCCAGGTAAGCCAATGTTAGAATTCGATTAACTAATTTTCTTAATTAATTACTTAAGCACAAATAAATAAATTCCAAATGAACTTAATTAGAATAATTCCCGACAACAATAAAATAGAATAATAATAGTGACCAATTAAATAAAACGAACCACGAAATAACTATAATAATAACTCTAAGACTACCCCAGGGTCTGATGTCACAATCCACGAACTAATAAACAATACTACAAATAATGGCCGAAAGAAATAGTGTAACTATTCTGAATATAGTAAAATAGTATAGGTAAAAATAGGAGAAGACTCTCGGAATCTGCAAACGCCGGCAGATGTACCTCGTGTCTCAAAATGAATTGGTGGTCGTCCTGAAATCCTCTACTGCTGACTAGTACTTGGATCTGTGCAAAAGAGCACAGAGTGTAGTATCAGTACAACCGACCCCATGTACTGAGTAAGTTCCGAGCCTAACCTCGACGAAGTAGTGACGAGGCTAAGGCGGGGCTTTAACAATATAATTGGTAACAACAATAAATAATAAAGCAAGAAATAAATTTAAGCAAATAGATAAATAAGTGCTGCAACAAAATAAAATAACTCGGCTATAACCAATTCTCAAATAAATTTCCAAATTTATAAACTTTAACTTTGAATAAAAATAGTGCCCAAATATTTAAAGAGTAGTAAAATAGACATTTTAACTTTTCAAAACCTTTATTTTCTTTTTCTTTAAAAATTAGTAAAACATAAATGTCCTCCCTTATCGCTCCTTGTTGCGGCGTGCAACCCGCTCCCACCTGTCCTCCCTTATTGCTCCTCCCTAAAATATCACCCTTATTACTCCTGTTGCGGCGTGCAACCCGATCCCACATGTCCTCCCTTGTCACTCCTTGTTGCGGCGTGCAACCTGCTCCCACCAGACATATCATATCAATTTATTCATAAATTTCACAATTCAGGCCAAGCCTTTCACAATATTTTTGTCTCAAAAATTATAAATAATAAACTGCATTTTTCTCATAACTTCATCAATAACCTCTCAACCATAAAACCAACAGGAATATCAAAATATATACATTTATTTCATAAAAACAATATCAAACCTCTCAACCATTTTTATATCACAAGGAAACCAGCTCAAACAACCAATACTCTTTCCAAATAGTCACAACAATATCTAACAACAGATCAACAAGGCCAAATAGTCATAGAAATAATAATGAACATATAACAATTAAGACAATGATCAAATAAGTGGGGAACGGGAAAGGGGATCATGTTTAACAAATAATTTGGGCGGTGCATAGATACTCGTCACCACACCTATACACCAAGCCCATGCATTTCACATAGCAAATAAGGGGGGAGTCTTATTCCCTCAAGTCAAAGTTAGACCAAACACTTACCTCAATTCCGTATGCCACTCACTGCTCAATTATTGCTTTTCCTTTTGAATTCACCTCTAACTTGCTCGAATCTAATCACAATTAACTTAATATCATTAATTAATGCTAAAGGAACTAACTTTATTGAAAAATACAATTTTTCCTAAGTTTTCTAAAAGAAAAATGAAAACCTGACCCCGGGCCCGCTTGGTCTAAACTCGGGGTTCGGACCAAATTTCGTTTACCCATTCACCCACGAACCCAAATATGCTATTAGTTTTGGAATCCGACCAATTTTATATAAAAATTTGGTTTTTACAAAACTCCCTAACTCGACCCTAAACCCTCAATTTTTACCATGAAAATTATTTGTTTTTGCTTTAAAAGTGATGCAAAAAAGTAAGGAATTGAAAGAACAAGGTTTGGAATTGATTACCTATGAATTAGGGATGAAATTATTGAAGAAAAATCGTTTTTAGGGCTGGAACCTCGAAAATTTTGAGAAGAAAGGGTTCTGCCCGTTTTTAAAAGGTTTTTATAATAATTGGACAGGTACTCTACGCGATCACGGGCCTAGGGCTGCGTTCGCATAGGCTCAGCATCCCAGCCCTACGCGATCGCGAGCCTAGGGTCGCGTTCGCACTGCCTAACGACTACCCAGCCCCCAGCCCTGCCTGACTCTATGCGATCGCGACCTTCTTGGTGCGTTCGCGTAGGGTAAACTTTCCCCAGCTTCACATTCGCACTTCTATCTCTACGATCGCACATAACAAAAATTAGGGCCCCCAACCTTTACTCTATGTGATCGCGGAACTTCCTATGCGATCGCATAGAGCAAAATATCTAGGCACCAGCAATGAAAAACCAGCAGTTATATTTAAGTGAAAAACACCCTGTGGCCTACCCGAAACTCACCCGAGCCCTCGGGGCTCTGAACAAATCATGCACGCAAGTCTAAAAATATCGTACGGACTTGCTCGTGCGATAAAATCATGAAAATAATATGTGATTTTATGAATTAAACCTCAAAACTCATCGTTTTCAACAAGAACTCTTAAAGTTCATAATTTCTCAACTGGATGTCCGAATCACGTCAAACGAACTGCGTGTTTCACCAAATTTCACAGTTAACCTTTAAATATCATAAAGAATCTGTACCAGGCTCCGAAACTAAAATACGGACCCGATACCAATGATTTTTAGCATTATTTTTTTCTTTAATTCATAAATATTTTAGCAAAATAATTTCTTTCAAAAATTGATTTCTAAGGCTTGGGACCTCGAAATCCATTTCCGGACATACTCCCAAGTCCTATATTTTACTGCGGACCTCCCGGGATCGTCGGAACAAGGATCCGGGTCCGTTTACTCAAAATATACCAAAGTCAACTTTTATCAAATTTAAATTCTAAAAATCACTATTTCTCATATTTTCACATAAAAGCTTTCCGGTTTCACGCCCGGACTGCGCACAAAAATTGAGGTATTTAATTTTAGTCTTTTTATGGCTATTAAGCATGGAATAGAGTCTAATTTTATAAAATGACCCCTTGGGGTCATCACAAGCATCTGGATTCAATTTCCCAGCTTCCTTGGGATTAGGTACAAGACTATTCTGGATAACAGTTTCCTCCTCTACTGCCAGCTGATTGGATTCATTAATTTCACCATATTCCACTTCTAAAACAGCAAATTTATGTGTTGTATGTACCTCTTTAGCTGCATATTTATCAACTGCAATAATCTCCTTTCCAGTTGCAATCCGATCATCAGCTTTCTTACCTTTGTTCTGCACTCGATTGTCCCTTAAATCTTTCCATTGTCCACAAACATTCCCAACCCCTTTTTCACTTGTAAGGATCATCAAAGGTTCCTTATTCTACTCATTGTTATTAACAGTACATCTACATCCCGCTTTCCTTTATCATGAACCATTGATTCTATATGTAAATGCCAATATTCAATTTCCTCATGTCCTTGTAATCTACACTGCTTGCAGTACTTAGGCAGCATGTCATAGTGAATTTTCACCCACTCAGTTCTTATCTTCCAGTACTCTCATTCTCAATATATTCTAACTTTCTTAGGAAGATCAGCTAACAAATCAACTAACACGTTAACCCTTGCACAACTAGGTCTAGTCTTATTTATCGTAGCCATATCAAGATGAAGAGGTTTCCCAACAGCTGAAGCGAGTGAGAATAAACACTCCTTAACAAAGAAAGTTGGTAACAAACCTGGAAAGGAAATCTATGCCATAGCCATAGGAGTCTCCTCCCCAACTTTAAACTTGGAATCATAGATGAGAGGTCTTAACTGATGTTCATAGCCAGATTTGTCTTTAACATAGTAGGCCCCTTTTGACGTAAAATCAATGAAGTCTTTCCATAAAGTCAGTCGAATGAGAACATGCCTATCTCTGAGAAATCCAATACTACATTCTCCCTTGATTCCACATTGAGCAGGCACAGTGGGACGTATTTCTTGAAATTCTGGTCATCCATATGAAAATTTTTCCAACCACAACATATTGCAATCCCTCTATAACATTCATGCAATCCATTTCTGCCTCAGTAAACTTCACTAAGGGTTATCCATTCAAGAATGAAACTTGTCTCATAGGTATAAGCTCAAAAGTTGACGTATGTTCCTGCATGGCAGCATTAATGGTGCTAGGTTTTAGTATTTCTAAGGGTTGGGCAGTGGTGTTTGTTGTAGTAGGGGTTGGGGTGAGGGAGAGAGAAGGCTGACCAGCCATTAAAGATGGTTGTCCGCTGGCCGGAATGGCCATGAAAGCTCTCAAAGGGAAAACCGCCCAGTGATCGCCAATTCTGTCGCTAGAGTTTCTCTCTCCTCACTAGGTTTTTTTGTTCTACAATCAGACTCTTTAGATCTAATATTCTACATCGCATGTTTTAAGGGTACGAGATTCAAGTGCATTTTGGTACATTAAACACATTTATAGTATAAAGCCACAAAAATCAAGTCTCCTTTATTTTCTTAGAACTCGTATCTAGTTAAACAAAAACACTTAAATTGAAAGGAAAAGAGTAGCTAGTATTCCTAATAGTAACAAAATTAAATTATGAATGCGAGAGTTTGGTTTGATGATGACGACAAAGAAGTGTCCCTAATTAAACTAATTTTGTATACAAATAATTTATACTCCTTCTTTAGAAGAGATCAATATAACTTCAAACAAATACTAGGAATACTTCGGATAGACTACAGGAATTTTGGCATGGTATGACCATGTATCCACATAATTAACAATAAAAAAAATTTAGTTATAGATGTTGGCACTAGCTGGACAAGAAATATATATCACAATAATAATATGTATATCAAAATATATATTACAACTTTATTTTACTTCTTTGGGTATATCAAAATGTATATTAAAATTTTATTTTCCTTCTTTGTATATATAAAATATGAAATTATAGTTGTTAAAATTATTTTTGTCTCTATATCAATATATAACACAACAAAAATAATCATGTTGTTTGTATATCGCAGTATATAATATATCAAATAATGTATATCAAAATATAAATCACAAGTTTTTTTTTGTGTATATCAAAAGCTTATTTTACTTCTCTCTCTCTCTCATATATATATATATATATATATGGGGTAAAATCAATTTATAACAAATTATCGAATGGTAACATGACAAGTGGAATCGAAGATAGGCAAATGGCAAGCCAGAGATCCAATTCTGAATACAGTGAATGGAATCGATATCGGATAAATCCCGAAGGAAGCGTAGCTGACAGGAGAGGATCAAATATTTGTCATCAGATAGCATTCAATGAGGGAATATTTACTAACTTTAAATGAGCGATCATTGCAAATAATATTTGCATTCATGGTCTGTCGTTACACGTTCATTAATGTTTCTTTTATTATCATTTAAGAGTAGCTTGATCCTAGGATCTTGTTTTCCTAGGTAAAGCTATAAATAACAGGATTAACAACCATTGTAAAGACACAAATGTTTTTGCAAACAAAAGCTTTGTTTTATTACTTTTTCTCTCAATCAAAACAACTCTGCTTACACTTTGTCGTTACTATAATATTTGTCCCCATAGGCATTGCATTCGCAGCCAGACTTGTTATTTTCTTCAATTTCAATTGTTGATCTTAATTTTAATCTTATCTCTTTATCATTTTTGGATCGAATTGGTTTCCTTGTCTATAAATAACGTAACAAATTTGACTGTACCATTTTTTGGGTAAACAGTTTGGCGCCCATCGGGGGGCTGATCGGCGCCCACCTATACCACTAAGGAGTAGCAAGGAAAGGGTCGAAGCACCTTTTACCCGAACGGGACGGGATCGATTTCCACAGAGAGTTATGTATGTGGGAGTTGAATTTCAAATTGACCTAGTGGAGTTTCGTAATTGCACTTCTTATCATAAGGGGTTTTGCAATCATACTAAAGTCTAGACTAAAAAAGACTATTATCTAGCTACTATGATCTTTTTGTGGATTTTTCTCAATTAATAAAAAGTACTAGGATTGCACTTACTCTTAGGCGAGTGACTAATGAGGTCTAAAATCGAGGATAACCTTGTGAATTGAGGGGTGGATGACATAACCTCATGTTAAATTTCTCACCCAATACCTCTCGGTAATTTGGGTGAATTTGCCCGAATTGGCCTTCTCAAGCAAAATTGGGTGTTTCAACAAATCGAATGAAATGGCTCAAGTCGCGTGTAACTATCCCTAGTATCCACCCTTTTACTGGGACTATCAACCTCTTGAGTTCACCCCAATATCTTGTTAGCCTAATTACCTAGACTTAGGTCATCTTTCTCAAGAATAACCCTAGTCATGAAGGCATGAAATAGTGTTTGCAACTACTAAATCTGAGAATTAAGCATAAATTAGACTAAAAATCAAACACCCAATCACAAATTTATCCTAAAATAAAAGACCCATTAATTACCCACACTAGGGTTGGGTCTAACTACTCATAATTGAAGAAGAAACTAAGATAGATGATGAAATTGAACTCATAAATGTAAATTACAAGAAAGAAATCTAAGAAATATTGTAAGAACTAAGCTAAAGTTTCTCAAAATAGCATAAAACTATTGTTCACGTGCTCACTCTAACAGCTGATACCCTAAAAATGAGAAAAGGATGTATTTATACTAGGCTGAAAATACAGGACAAAATGTTTCCTACGGAGATTTTTCTCCCAGCGCAATTCTGAGCGATGCGGCGGATTTGCTTCCGCTGCAATGGAATATGGACGTTGTAGCGTTCTTGGACTTTGTTCACTCTTTGATTCTCCATTCCGCTCCCATCGGGATTTTGTAGCGCCGCAGCGGTAGCTGAAACGCGGTAGCAGAAAACTGCCACTGACCGCGAAAGTGTGAAATCCCAACTTGGCTGACTCTCTAAAGTTTGACAAATGCTCCCAGCGAAATATTAAACGCTGCAATGGTGGAGAAACCGTTGCATCGAAAAAGCAACATTGTCAGCAGTGAACATTGCCTAAAAAACATGCTCTCTGAAGTTTGGCAACGGGGCAGCGGTTGGAAATCCGCTACTGTGAAATGACAAATGATGCGGCTGAATATTGAAAGTTGTAGTGGTTATGCTGGGTACTGGGACAACGCATGTTTTGCTCCTTTTTGAGTCCTTTTAGGTCAATATTCACAATTCAACCCAATTCCTGCTATTTGAACAACTTGCATCAATTTGTGGGAGTATTTTAGTCAAATTCGCCTCAAAACCTAAGAAAATGGGAGTGAATAGTAAGCACAAATCACTTGTTATCAACTTCCCCAAACTTAAGTCTTTGCTTGTTCTCAAGCAAACAAAATAACTCCCACCTCTGTAACAGAAAGAAAAAGTATCTCAGCCATTAAGATGTGATTTCATCAATCTTCAATTGGAACTAACATTTACCCTCAACACAAATATATTATTGACAACATTATGCAATGATTTTCTTAGCTCAGTAGGTCTAATGTGACACCACAACTTCAAGAGTTGACTCAAGTCGTCAAAGAGCTTCTCTCCTTCACCTCAATCACTGTGGATCCCAGACTCTTTCTCCTCTACTCTCCATAGGCTCATCTCACCATAAAGAATGAACTCTCAGAATTGGGTTTATCATGGGGGTGCTCTCTTCACTCTCAAAAGAATGCCTTAAGTCCGGCCTTAAGTACCATAGGCTTGCCCCTCGTGTAAATCACCACTAATGTAAGATCACTCAACTTGAGATCCTATAGGGCTTTTGTCGGGATGTAATGGAGGCTGTTTGGATCAAATTTGATCATGATGAACTATGATAGAACATCCCTCCTTAAGCACTCAAATTTGTCACATTTTGGCTCATGATTTCCTTGACTCTTTGAGTCACACATTTTCCTTAGGGAACTTAGAGAGACTCATTGTCGCTCTTTCTTTTACTTGGAGCTCATTTTCCTCCCTTTTTCTTTCTTTTTCATCATTCCAAACCCCTTTTTTCAACTTTGCTTTTCCTTTCAACCCTTTTTCTTTTCGTTTTGGTTCGTTTTGCTTTTCAACCTTTTCTTTTAATTACAATGCCTTTCATCACTATGCGTTTCCCCGTCTCTCCCCCAAGCTTATGATTTTGACTATTATTCATCATGAGTGCTCAAGGAAAGAATGGGTGCCAAAAAGGGGTCGGTAGAGAACGGGTGAAGGTTCATAATGTGGTTTTTGAACAATTAGGCTCAGGCTCAAAAGGGGTTGACTAGGGATCTTGTCAAGGTAGGTTATGGAAGTCTTTAATTTTCAATAAGGAATCAAGGAAGGCCTATGATCATTTCACAAGTCGAGCTAACTTAGGATTTTGCCTAGAAAAATACTTGGGGCAAGTTCTAGACTTTTAGGCACGACACTCGGGTTATGCAATTCAAAACTCACCTCTCAAACCTCAGGATCATTAAAGAGCACCGAGTCGAGGGCCCAAAACAACCTTGGTTCAAATTGAAAACTCACATAGCGCCATATACACCACCTGACAACAGTTTTAGTCAACTCAAGACTCTAAGGGTCACAACTAGAACTAGCCTCATTTGTAATTTGTCTTTAACCATGAGGTCAAAGGTAAGTCTGTTTGTTCCAAGTGAAGCTTTATTTGAATCACATTTATTCACTATTACTGGAAAAAAAAAAATGAAAATGAAAATGAAAAACTGACTCAATCCATTAAGAAGGTCGTCACACCATCTCTCGTAGAGAAGAGACACCCGGTTCGCACAATTTCCACCCCTGGAAAGAACCGTGGCCTTAAGAAAACTAGGGGTTTATTGACAGCGCAAACAATAAAGAAAAAGTTATAAATTAAAAAGAAGCTATTAAATGAAATAAGAAGTTAAACTACAAATGGAAAACTAAAGAAGTCATAAAGTAGAAAATACGAAAATTGGAAATGAATATTTACAATAGGGGATTACGATGAATATACATAAGAGGGGATGAATATATACATATGATAGGGAACCTGAATATATACATACCAAAAGTAAAAAGTACGGAAATGTAAATAAGGAAAAGAAAAATAGTATCAACATTTATTACATCCCAAAAGTATGAAAATGTCTGAATCACCAAATATCAAATAGAGGCCACCCCCTCAAATAAGAAATAGCATTGTCCTCAATGCTAACTAGCCAAAAATATAAAGAAGGGGAGGTGAGAGAGAGTAAAAGGAAACTCCCTATGGTGCCTCTGACTGCATGGGTGAAGGATCAACTAGGGAAGAAGAAGGCATTGTGCCAGTGGAGGTAGAAGGGTCATGTGGCTGTACGGAGGTCTCGACCTCTGGCTCCTCGAGCTGAATCTCCATATCATCAGTCCGGGGGATGACTCTCCTGCAAACTAGGCCGGTGGAAGGTCTGTCTCCTCAGCATGTGTGGCCTGGTCAGTGGGCCCTGGCTCTCCCATCAACAGATCAAGGGGAATGTCCCCCACAGCTACGAGCTTCACCACCTCTTTCTTCAAGTCATATTGAGTTTCCTGCATCTTCACCTGAACCTTCCTCATTTCATCCTGGGACTTCTTCATCTTCTTCACATATTTGCCCCAATAGTGAATCTCCTTCTCTTGCTTATCCAGTGTCTCCATGATTTTCTTTTGGTTATCCACCAAGCTCTTCAATGTGTCCTTCAGAGAAGGAGGTAGTGCAAGTGGTGCCGGATCTGACTGAGCTGTAACAGTGTTAGAAAGATCAATGAGTTTAGAGGAAGCTACCTGCAGCCAGTTGGTGATACCAACTTAAATCTGAGACACTTTCAAGGTCGTCTGAGGTTAAGTGGAAGATGATGGCACTGAGACTGGTATGAACATGGCAGGACCCAATGAAGGCTCTGGGACAGCAGCAACAGTGGGCCCCTCAGAAGCAGTGGAACCCTCAGAAACAGCGAAAGGCTCGGTAGTAGTGGAAGTACCAAGGGCTGCAGATGTGGTGGCTTTCCCTTTCGCCTTAGGGTTGTGTGAACCCTTCAAACTATACCATGAGAAAGGTGAACGGGGATTCACCGTAGTATCAAAATCCCTCATATGAACTTCATTGTCCCTGAAATACATAATAAGGAAGTTGGGAAAAGGATAGGGGGCTTCATTCCTCTGCGCAATCCAGTCAATCACCCTGGACATGATATTCCCGACATTAATCGGGATACCATCCATAATAATACCCACTATCAAATCCCTAGAGAAGGGCATGTCACTGTCATGGAGTATCGGGTCTATCCCGCTGCAAACAAAAGTGGCCCATCCCCTGGCCTCGAAACTCAGTGTGTTCCTTTTGATGGCGGAGACTGCAACCAACCAAGTTGGAGTAGTCCCCGGGGTAGCTATAACTGATGCCAACCATGGACGAGCTAAGTCTTTCAAATCCACCTTCTCAAGGTAGCGAGTGTCATCTTCATCCGCGAAACCCGCATAGTCATTGAATGCCTTTCCATTATACAAATTTTTCTTGTTGCGAACATTAGTGAGATATGTGTCCCTTTTAGTGTGGGCCACATTTACATAGAATTACTTCACAACGTACTCATTAGCATCTTCCACTTTGCTGGTAAAGAAGTCCCACCCCTCCTTTTCTTCAAACTGCCTCTTCACATTGGGGTTGAGGGGTAGGAGATCCTTGATGATGAACGGCCTTTTTGAGAAAGTGATCTCTAGGGCCACCATTCTCTGAATTTGTGGTAGGTCGGTTCGGAGACAAACCAATCCTGCCACACCAACGGGTTTCTGGTCTAGAGAATTCCTGCGGTCTGGGCTAGAATGTCCGCACTCCTTCCATCATAGGTGCCTCATCGGAGCTATCAAGGTTTATAGAAGGAGGGGCAGTGGACTGAGCTGCAGCACCGGTGTCCTCAGGAGTAGTGGAGGAACTGGAAAGACCCAAATCAGATGATTCTAAGCTTGTGGGTTCGTTGATAAGCCTTCGTGGTTGGGACAATGCCTCTACTAAGGCTGCTCCACTCATCCCCTTCAAAGTATCCCGGGAGGGCACATACTCGCTAGATTCAGAATGGTCGGGGCTTGTCCTTTTTCTTTGTTGCTTCTTCCCTATTGCCTTTGTTGGACCTAAGGGATTCTATTATTTTCCTTTGCCCCGACCCCTTGAAGGGTCGCACCTCCCGGGTTGCTTGTCAGCTCCTCCCCGTGATCTCACCATTCCCTGCAAACAAGTCACAAAAGTTGTTAAAACATTTTACATGAGTGCCCAATCAAAGCATAGACAGTACAGGTGCAGAGGATGAGGCAGTGCACAGACAGGATTCCGCTGTCAGCGGATAACTGACCACTGCAGCAGAAGGGTCACCGTTGTCAGCGGATTTTTGACCGCTGCAGTGGAGGAGTGGGGGTCACACTACCCACTCTCTGAACCTGAGAAACGCGGTTCGTGAAATAATGGACCGCTGTAGCGTTTGGCCACCGCTCTCAACGAAAATTTGGCCGCTGCAGCGGTAAGAAGGGAAACATGAGACTCTACTTCTTTGAACATGAGAAATGTTGCTAGCATAAATTTGTCCACTACAGCGGAACTTGCACCGCTGTTAGCAGATTTTTAACCGCTGCAGCGGATTCCTAGGGCATACAAAACTAAGGCAGGAGGACTCCGCTGTCAGTGGAATTTTGAAATGTTGCAGCGGAGTTCTTCATTAAGGCGCACTTGTGGCAGAATTTCAAAATTAGGGTTCCTCCAAGTTTTGCAAAATTGAACATGAAAAACAAGTAGGAAGAAACCTATACCCACATAGAGAACCAGAAATCATTACCCCACAATTTTAGCACACATCGGTGATTCATTCTTAAAAATTAGGGCTTCGCTAACTCTAAACAAAGAACAAACACTAAAAGACACTAAAAACTAGCAACAAATTTTCAACTAAAAACAAATAATGAGCACATACCAGTGTTAGATGAACATGTAAGATTGCTGGAATGTTAAAACAAAGGTCTTGGATGAACAGTAAAAAGTAGGAGCAATAACTATGTTGGGATGGTAAGCAAATGAGTGAAAAGGGTAAAATAAGGGGGTCCCTTAGTATTTATACTAAAGAAGTGGGACCCCACCGACTTACCTAGCGCGGCAGCGAAATTTACCGCTGACCGCGCTCTTGCACTTTGAACTTGCTACGTGATGGCCCTCATCGCTGTCAGCGGAATTTTACTGCTGCAGCGGAATCCCACCGCTGACAGCGGAAAATTGTATGCTGCAGCGCTTATGATATTTAGAGAGATTGCAATTTGGCTCCTTTTGACCGTTGTCAGCGGCCATGTTTCGCTGAAGCATTTGGTAACCGTTGTCAGCGGATTTTTGGCCGCTGTAGCAAAATTTTGCCAGCTTGCTCAATTTTCCATATTTTATCCTGCACTGCATCCACCAAGTCCTACATCAACTTCACAACAGGTTATCCCATAGAAAATCTACTTTACAAAAACAACCAAAAAGAAAGAAAAGAAAACACTTGGTTGCCTCCCAAGAAGCGCCTGATTTAGCATCGCGGCACGACGCATGTTACCAAGTTCAATTGAATTTCAGCAAAGCCACCACATGGATATTTTCAAATTTACACAGATAATGCTTGACCCCGTGCCCATTCCCACAAAAAATCTTCTCATTCTTTTTTTTGAGATCAAGGGCACCAAAGGGTGTGACCAATACCACTTCAAACGGACCACTCCATTTGTACTTAAGTTTGCGTGGAAAGAGACGAAGCCTTGAATTGAAAAGAAGCACCAAGTCTCCCATTTTGAACTCCCGGTCCTAGGCATATTTGTCATGAAAATACTTAATTTTCTCCTTGTATAAATAAGATCTAGCATAGGCATGGAATCTAAACTCATCTAGCTCATTGAGGTGATCAACTCGAAGATTTGCAGTTGTGTCCCAATCCAAGTTCAACTTCTTTAATGCCCAAAGTGCCTTGTGCTCCAACTCCACTGGTAGATGACATGCTTTGCCATACACCAACCGGTATAGAGACATATCGATTGGGGTTTTGAAGGCAGTCTTGTACGCCCAAAGAGCATCATCAAGCTTCCGAGACCAATCGGTCCTATTAGCATTCACGGTCTTGGCCAAAATGTTCTTGATTTCTTGATTAGAAACTTCAACCTGCCCACTAGCTTGAGGATGGTAAGGAGTGGACACTTTATGATTGACCCCATATTTGGCTAGCAATGAATCAAAATACCTATTGAAAAAATGAGATCCCCCATCACTTATGATGGCACGGGGTGTTCCAAATCTTGTGAAAATATTCTTCTTTAGAAAACCAACCACACTTTGGGCTTCATTATTAGGTAAAGCCACGACTTCAATCCATTTCGAGACATAGTCCACCGCCACGAGTATGTAGGTGTTTCCACATGAGCTGACAAAGGGGACCATAAAATCAATGCCCCACACATCAAAGATATCTACCTCAAGGATTGTGGTGAGGGGAATTTCATCTTTCTTGGATATGCCGCCCGATCTTTGACATTCATTGCACCTTTTTACTAATTCACTTGCATCCTTTTACACAGTTGGCCAAAAGAATCCACAACTCAAGACCTTTGAAGTTGTCCTTGCCCCACCATGATGACCACCATAAGGTGAGGAATGGAAAGACTCAAGGATTGACACTTGTTCTTCTTCGGGTACACCATGCCGAATGACACCATCATTGCATATTTTGAATAAATACGACTTATCCCAATAATAATACAAGATATACCGTCTAAGCTTCTTCCCTTGGTTAGAAGAGAGCTCAAACGGGAAAACAACGGCTACAATATAGGTTGTGATGTCCCCAAACCATGGCATATCATGCATAGAGATGGAGAGAAGCTGCTCATCCGGAAAGCTATCATTGATCTCAAGGCCATCACTTGGCCTTCCTTGCTCTTCCAGTCAGGATAGATGATCGGCAACTTGGTTCTCACTCCCCTTCCTATCAATGATTTCTAGATCAAACTCTTGAAGCAATAAGACCCACCTCATAAGCCGAGCCTTTGAATCCTTCTTCATCATTAAGTACCGGAGCGCCGCATGATCGGTGTGCACTATCACCTTGGCTCCCATAAGGTAGGGTCTAAATTTCTACATTGCAAAGACTATAGCCAAAAACTCTTTTTCGGTGACGGTATAGTTCATTTGGGCAGAGTTCATGGTTTTGCATGCATAATAAATGGGGTGAAAGATTTTGTTCACCCTTTGGCCCAAAACCACACCAACCGCCACATCACTCGAATCACACATGAGCTCGAAAAGAGAACTCCAATTTGGCATGGTGATAATTGGCGTGGTAGTTAGCTTTTGTTTCAACAGCTCAAATGCTATCATACAATCCTCATTGAACTCGAACTTGGCATCTTTCTCCAATAGCTTGCATAGAGGATTTACCACATTTGAAAACTCTTTAATGAATCTCCGGTAAAATTCCGCATGCCCAAGAAAGCTACAAACTCCCTTCACCGAGGTTGGAGGAGGCAACTTGGAAATAACCTCTATCTTGGATTTATCCACTTCAATTCCATCTCTTGAGAATTTGTGGCCGAGGAATATGCCCTCCTCGACCATGAAGTGGAATTTTTCCCAATTCAAAACAAGGTTAGTTTCCTCACACCTGGCGAGGACTTTATCAAGATTTAGCAAACACTCCTAAAAAGAATCCCCTACCATGCTAAATTCATCCATAATAACCTCCAAGAAATCTTCAACCATATCAGTGAAAATTTCCATCATGCACCGCTGGAATATGGCGGGTTCATTGCATAAGCCGAATGGCATCCTTGAGAAAGCAAATGTCCCATAGGGACATGTGAAGGTAGTCTTTTCCTGATCTTCTGGAGCTATCAAGATTTGGTTGTAGCCTGAATACCCGTCCAAGAAACAATAGAAAGCTCTCCCAGCAAGTCGGTCAAGCATCTGATCCAAGAATGGCTAAGGGAAGTGATCCTTTCGGGTCACCTTGTTTGATTTTTGGTAATCCATACACACCCTCCAACTAGTCACGGTACGAGGGGGAATAAGCGCAATTTTGTCATTCATTACCACGGTCATGCCACCCTCTTTAGGAACACATTGGACTGGACAAGTCCAAGCACTATCATAGATTGGGTAGATGACCCCATCATCGAGCCACTTCATTATATCCTTCTTGAAAACCTCCTGCATTGCCCCATTTAGCCTCTGTTGGTGTTCTACGGAAGGCTTTGCACCATCTTCAAGAATTATCTTGTGCATACAGAAGGCGGGGTTTATGTCGCGAATATCAGTAAGAGTCCAACCTATGGCCTTCTTTCGCCTTTGAATCACTTTGAGTGTAGAGTCTACCTGCAATTTGGTTAGGCAAGATGAAAGTATAACATGTAAAGTACGAGAAGGACCCAAAAATTCATACCTGAGGTGTGGAGGAAGTGGATTCAACTCCAAATTGGGTGGATCCTCGATTGAGGGCTTTGTCGGAGGCATTTTCCTATTTTCCAAGTCCAATGATAACTTGCAAGGACCATAAAAATAAGAGACCATGTCTTGTAATGCATTGGTACACTCGATCAAGCCATCCATCACAATATCATCATGATTCAATAACAATGATTCCACGGGGTCTTCAACATTGATCATTGAGCTTGTTTCATCAATTATGACCTCGGTGACAAGGTCTACAAAATAACACACCTCCGTGCTATTGGGTTGCCTCATTGACTTGAATACATGGAAAACGACCTTTTCATCGCCCACCTGAAAGGTGAGCTCACTGGCCTCCACGTCTACCAAGGCCTACCCCGTTGCAAGAAAGTTCTTCCCAAGATGATTGGAACTTCATAATCTACTTCACAGTCCAAGATCACAAAATCCGCGGGCAATATGAATTTGTCGACCCGCACCAAAACATCATCAATGATTCCCAAAGACCGCTTCATAGATCGATCCGCCATTAGAAGTTGCATAGAAGTTTCCCTAGGTTGACCAATTCCCAAGGTTTTGAAGATCGAATAAGGCATCAAATTGATGCTAGCTCCCAAGTCGCACAATGCCTTGGCAAAATTCGCACTACCAATAGTGCAAGGAATAGTGAATGCTCCGGGATCTTTTAGTTTGGGTGCCGTTGAGTGCACAATTGCCCTCACTTAGTGATTCATCTTGATGGTTTTGAAATCCATTGATCTTTTCTTTGTGACCAAGTCTTTCATAAACTTGGCATACCCGGACATTTTCTCTAGAGCCTCAACTAATGGTACGTTGATGGACAATCTCTTCATCATATCTATAAATTTCTTGAATTGATTCTCCATATTTTTCTTTGCCAATCTTTAAGGATAAGGAGTAGGGGGTCTAGGCAATAGAGCCTTGGATTTTGGCACAGCCAGCTGAGGTATGTGAATTACGTGTTCCCTAGACGGGTTCACGTCATTTTGTGACTCCTCTTAGTTGGCATCAATGTCAATCCTCACTTCATTATTCACCGGCTCTTCAACCACATTTTCAACTTCAATTTGAACCTCATCTTGTTGCAAGTCAACATCATCACTAACAACTCTCTTTTGCTTTGAAGAACTAGCCTCACCGCCTCGACCACTCCTTGTGGTCACCGCCATTGCAAGGCCGGTATTGTTGTTGTTTTTCACACCCTTAGAGCTAACCAATGTGTCACTAGGTAGTGCCCCATTAAGGCATGTGTTCAAGGCTTGTGAGATTTGTCCCGTTTGGACTTCAAGGTTTCAGATGGAGGTGTTATGGGAGGCAATTTGAGCATCTAAATCAGCATTATGTTCCATCATTTGTTTAAACGTTTGCTCGATCCTACCCATATCATTGCTTGAGGAACCTTGAACTTGTGATTGAGATGGGGGTGGATTGTTGGGTTGTTGATACATCGGGGGCCTTTGAAATCTCGACCCCCGATTTCCATTTCCACCCCAATTGTTGTTCTCACTCCAATTGTTGTTGCTTCCACCCCATTGTTGATTGTTGTTCCCCCAATTGCTCGAGTTGTTATTTTTGTTCCAATTACCTTGCCTTTGGTTGTTCCAATTTTGGTCGTTCCCTTGATTGTTCCTTTGCCTTGAAAATTGTTGGCATACATTACATCTTCATTCTTCTCATCATAGGAATCCTCTTGATTGTATCCACTCTCTCCTTGGTCGCATTGGTCATTGTTGTTTTGCATTTGGTTTCCTCGAGGCCTTCGCTTGTTAACCAAGAGATGTACCCCCTCCATAGAATTCACTTTCTTCGGACCTTGAATTTGTTGAAGTTGTGCCTTAGCAAGTTTATTCATGGTGGTGGTAAGCTCGGCAATTGCTTGCCATGATCTAGAAGCTCTTTGTGGAGATTTATCACACTTGGATCACCCTGGGGCACATTTTCCCGACTTGGCCATGCTGACGAAGTGTCAGCCGTTTCATCCAAGATGTCACATGCCTCAGTGTAAGTTAGCTTCATAAAGTTGCCCCCAGCGAGTTGGTTGACCACACACTGATTGGTGGTATTGATGCCTCGGTAGAAAGTCTGTTGTATCATGGCTTCTGTCATGTCGTTAGTTGGTCACTCTTTGACCATAGTTCTATAGCGTTCCCAAAACTCGTGAAGGGGCTCATTCGGCTCTTTCTTGAATACCAATATCTCGTCTCTCAAAGCTGCCATGTGCTCGGGGGAGAAAAACTTGGCAATGAACTTATCTGTCAATTCATCCCATGTAGAGATAGAATGATTGGGGAGTCGTTCAAGACAATCCAGGGCCTTCCCTCGGAGAGAGAAAGGAAATAATCTGAGCCTCAAGGCATCCTCCGATACATTGGTCTGCTTGCTCCCCCAACATGTGTCCACAAAGCCTTTTAAGTGCTTGTAAGCATTTTGATGGGGAGCTCCTTTAAAATACACACACTGCTCCAGAAGTGTCAACATGACATTAGTGATTTAGAAGTTGCCCGCCCGAATTCTGGGTGGGACAATTGCACTTGCATATCCCTCGTTCAGAAGCACCCTTGGAGAAACTCTGGGAGGAAACGGGGGAGGGTCTTGAATATTATCATTGGGATTGGTCTGTCGGCCCCGTCTTTGAAATAGAGGTATTTGATTAAACTCATCCTCTCCGTTGTCATCTACCTCCTCCCCCGAATTGCCTAAAGGATCATCCATATGAACCTGTATTGATTGAAACACACAAGTCAACAAAAAGAAGGAAAGAAAAACAATCTACACCACTACTGAAATAGATAGTCAACACCATTATAACTCCCCGAAAACGGCGTCAAAAAGTGATCGGCGCCCACCTATACCACTAAAGAGTAGCAAGGAAGAGGTTGAAGCAGTTTTTACCCGAACGGTCCGGGATCGATTTCCACAGAGATTTATGTATATGGGAGTTGAATTTCTAATTGATCTAGTGGAGATTCAAGTTCGTAATTGCACTTCTTATCATAAGGGGTTTTGCAATTACACTAAAGTCTAGACTAAAAGAGACTATTGTCTAGCTACTATGATCTTTTTGTGGATTTTTCTCAATTAATAAAAAGTACTAGGATTACAACTTACTCCTAGGTGAGTGACTAATGGGGTCTAAAATTGAGGATAACCTTGTGAATTGTGGGTGGATGACATAACCTCATGCTAAATTTCTCACCCAATACCTCTCGGTAATTTGGGTGACTTTGCCCGAATTGGCCTTCTCAAGAACAATTGGGTGTTTCAACAAATCAAATGAAATGGCTCTAGTCGGGTGTAACTATCTCTAGTATCCACCCTTTTACTGGGGCTATAAACCTCTTGAGTTCACCCCAATATCTTGTTAGCCTAATTACCTAGACTTGGGTCATCTCTCTCAAGAATAACCCTAGTCATGAAGGCATTAAATAGTGTTTACAACCACTAAATCTGAGAATTAAGCATAAATTAGACTAAAAATCAAACACCCAATCACAAATTTATCCTAAATTAAAAGACCCTTTAGTTACCCACACTAGGGTTGGGTCACAACCCTAGCTTAAGGGTCTAGCTACTCATAATTGAAGAAGAAACTAAGATAGATGATGAAATTGAACTCATAAATGTAAATTACAAGAAAGAAATCTAACAAATATTGTAAGAACTAAGCTAAAGTTGCTCAAAATAGCATAAAACTTCTATTCATGTGCACACTCTAACAGCTAATACCCTAAAAATGAGAAAAATATGTATTTATACTAGGCTGAAAATACTGGAAAAAATTGCCCCTACGTAGATTTCGCTCCCAGCATAATTCTGACCGCTACAGCGGATTGGCTTCCGCAGCAGCGGAATAATGGACGCTTCAATGTTCTTGGACTTTGTTCACTCTCTTCTCCATTCCGCTCCCAGTGGGATTTTCTAGCGCCGCAGCGGTAGCTGAAACGCGACAGCGAAAAACTGGCGCTGACTGCAAAAGTGTGAAATCCTAACTTGGCTGACTCTCTGAAGTTTGACAAACGCTCCTAGCAAAATATTGTACGCTCCAACGGTGGAGAAACCGCTGCAGCAAAAAAGTAGCGCGCTCAGCGGTGAACATTGCCTCAAAAACATGTTATTTGAAGTTTGGCAACGGGGCATCGGTTGGAAATACGCTACAGCGAAATGACAAACGCTGCGGCAGAATATTTAACACTGCAGCAGTTTTTCTGGGTATTGGGACAATGCAAGTTTTGCTCCTTTTTGAGTCATTTTAGGTCAATATTCACAATTCAACTCAATTCCTGCAATTTGAAAAACTTGCATCAATTTGTGGGACTATTTTTGTAAAATTCGCCTCAAAACCTAAGAAAACGGGAGTAAATAGTAAGCACAAATCACTAGTTATCAGGGGCTTAGACAGTTACGTAATTGCTTTTATCCTTGTGTGTATTACTAACTTGTTTCAATTCCTTCCTTATTGAAGAAAGATATGGCAGCTAATGATGTCAACATTACACGCAACGTTGAGAGGCATGAAGAATTGCCCCAACATAATGACTCAATCAGTGAGACTCGCAATGAAGGGAATGAGACGGCCCATGTTTGAGATGGTCAGTACCCTCGGCATGTGCGAGAACCAACTCCCAATGACGCAGAGGAGGAACATGTCGTGGAAATGGTTAAAATTCTAATAGAATAGAAGAAAGCAATCATGAAACACTTCTCAAGGTAGGATGGGATGATGACGGAGTTAAAAGAAGCATTATTAGGCGCCTCCAATATTGCAAATGAAAGGGTCCAGGTTCCTCCAAGTGAACCTACAAACCAAACCTCTCAAAGGGACGTAAATAATAACACCCCAAGAGGTGAAGTTGGTTTCAACAAGGCCGGAAGGAAAGGCAGCAGATATGGAAATAACAACGAGAATGATCCCTTCAAAACCGACACCATGAGGTTTATGAGGGAAATTGTCACACCCCAAAATCCAATATAGGACCTGATAGCGCCCAACACCACTGTTAGGAAAGTTAACGGTCATTGTCAACTTAGTTAATCATTTTATTATTTTTAATATCATAAATCCCATTAAAAATAGAGTAAAATCTAGTACTCGTAGAACACCCGTGATTTTATTTTCCAATTTCCGTATAAAATATAAATTACAAGGTAAAATGATAATGTTTACGTGAGCTAAAATAATGAACATCTTGTGGGAACCCCCAAAATTCGGAGACTAAAAGTGCATGAGCATCTACTAGGAAATATAATAAAACACAATACCTGTCTAGAATACAAGTTAGACAGGAGAATATAAATAACTCTGATGGAGACTCTGTATGTTGCGGTTTGCATAATGGAATGCATCTCACCATAAAATCCCTGCAATAGTCGCGCCTTTGCCCCCAAAAGACCACCTGACACACACACACACACACACATACACATACACACACACACACACACATACATACATACATACATACATACATACATACATACATACATACATACATATATATATACACACACACACACACACATACACCTGCACAATAAGTGCAGCAAGTGTAGCATGAGTACGTAATCAACGCGTACCCAGTAAGTATCTAGCCTAACCCCGGAAAAGTAGTGACGAGGGTCGACATCGACACTTACTAGTGGTCCGATAAATCAAGTACAGTAGAAAATAAACAAATATGAGGCATGGTAAATAAGCAGTGTAAACAAATATAGGTACATGGTACGATCCTCTTCTAAATAGTAAACACAAGCTCTCAATTATCGGTTACCTCCTCAACCGGAGTCTACATATAAAATAGTCCTCACCAGATAGGCCACCACAATTCAAATCAGGAAAACTCATGGATACATTGGCTTCTTGTCAAATATTACACATGATGCCTAGGCGAACGACCCGATCCCATAAGATTGTTTCAAGAAGTTTCTGAGGCGAACAACCCGATCCCATACGAGTATTTTATATAAATGCATAGGCGAACGGTCTGATCCCATAAGAATGTGATACATTGTACTACCGAGGCGAACGATCAGAACCCATAAGAATATGCTACTGTCGATACAAACAACTCGATCCCATAAGAGTATGATACTGCCGAGGCGAATGGCCCGATCCCATAAGTGTATGATACTTTCGAGGCAAACGGCCCGATCCATAAGAGTATATTACTACCGAAGCGAACGACCCAATCCCATAAGATTTGATATCGCTGAGGCGAACGACCCGATCCTATAAGAATGTATTACAATAACCTGTCAAGAAGAACGGCCCAATCCCAATAGAATAAGAAGCTTTAACGGGTCCTTGACCCCAGTCACGAATATATGTGTGAGTAATTGTGATGACCCAAAAAGGGGTCATCTTATGTGCATCTAATTCTAACAGTGTTTCAAGGCCCCGAAAGCCTCCATTAATCTCACCTCGATGTGCGTGTGCATCCCGAGCGCATAGCCGGGAAGCCTTTATGTAAAAACTTGATTAAGAGTTAAATATTTGATAATTAATTGAATAAAGTTGACTTTGGTCAACATTTTTGGTAAACAGACTCGGACCCGTGATCTGACGGTCCCGGAAGGTCCGTAGGAAAATATGGGACTTGGGCGTATGCCCGGAATCGAATTCCGAGGACCCAAGTCCGAGAAATGAATTTTTAAAGAAAATTATTTTATGAAAATATTAAAGGCTTATAGAAATGAACCTTGATGTGAACCCTGTGCTGCCGGACCCGTATTATAATTTCGGAGCCCGGAACAGGTTGAATATGTGTTATATAAGTTATCTGCGAAATTTGGTAAGAAACGGACTTGATTTGATTGGTTTCGGATCAAAATGAGGAAAATTGGAGTTAATGAAGTTTTGAGGTTTTTAAAGAATTTGAAATTTGGCTTGAAAGGTGATTTTATGTTTCCGAGGTACGAATGAAATTCCGAGACCGGGAATAGTTTTGTCATGTCATTTATAACTTGTTTGCAAAATTTAAAGTCATACCGAGTAGTTTAGGCCGATTCGGCGCATTGAAGTGAATTCTAGAATTTCAAGTTATTATGTTTTGATTCAATTTGGTTTTGGGGTGGAATTTTGAGTTTCGTTGTCGTTTTCCATGTTTCAGAAGTTCGAGCCCAGATGGGCCCAGGTGCCTCCTGGACACCACACGAGGCCAAAAATCAGCGAAAACAACTGTTGGTGCAGCTGTTGCTGGTGTGAACGCAGGTGCGGTTACCCAGCCACAGGTGTGGGACCGCTCCTGCGGTCCCAGCCTCGCAGGTGCAGAGCCTCCGCTGGTGCGGAAAAAATTCCGCAGGGGCGGGTCCGCTGGTGCGGAAACCTCTCCGCAGGCGCGACCTCAGCCCCCTTGCCCAAAGTTCGCAGGTGCGAGCTCCAGGCCGCAAGAGCGGGACCGCTGGCGCGGACTCCTTCTCCGCAGGCGCGACCTCAGCCCCCTTGCCCAAAGTTCGCAGGTGCGAGCTCCAGGCCGCAAGAGCGGGACCGCTGGCGCGGACTCCTTCTCCGCAGGCGCGATGCCAAGGTCCCAGGCCCTTTTCCGCAGGGGCGATGATTTTCTCGCAGGTGCGGAAATCACTGTTGCCAGCCCCTTTTAAATGTCCAAATTATGGGTTTTTCTTTTGGGGAGCATCTCCCACGACAACCCACTGTAAGAGGTAAAGTAAACCCCATAATCTTCTAGCTTTAACATTAATTCCTAGTTAAATTCACTACTAAATCATCTAAAAATCATAGAATTAGGTAGTAATTTTAGGGTTCTTGAGGATTTTGTAATTTTCCTTTTTAGGCCATGAATTCAAGTAGAAATCACACCTTAGTGATCCTTAGGCTATGGGTGAGTGATCCCTTCGAGAATTTTCGGAATGCGATCATGAGAGACCGGGGTTGGAAATTGGGAATTCGTCAAGAATAGCGATTTTATTGAATAACTAGGATAATTTCTCACATTGTGCATGCATTGATCTAATTTCACACCTTTTGACTAGTTGCGAGTCCTCGGGTATAGAGTTCGGAGTTTCGGGCGCAATTGTGGTCCGAGGGGTAGATTCGACACGAGGTGAGTCTCCTTTCTAACCTTGTAAGAGGGAATTATCCCCATAGGTGATGTATATGCTATGTGTAAATTGTTTGGGGGCTACGTACGCGCCAAGTGACGGGAGTTCGTACATAGCGGCTATTATAGTTATCTCCGGGTAGTTAGGCCCACATCATGCCTTGTATGCTTTCCCGTAATGCCTTGTACGCTTTCTTGTAATGCCTTAAATATGTTTTCTTTGTAATGCTTCATATGATTTATTGTAACGCCATATGTACTATGAAATTATGTTTGGCATCGTGTTATTCTTCTGAGGCTTTATTGAAAAGAAATTGTGAAATATATGGGAGCGGGCCGTACACCACGGCGGAATTGAAAAGAAATTGTGAAATATATGGGAGCGGGCCAAGGCGGAATTGAAAAGAAATTGTGAAATACATGGGATCGGGTCGTACGCCACGACAAGTTTAGAAGGTACCTTATGGGAGCGGGCCGTACTCCACGGCGGATCTAAGAATTTGTGATTATTATTTCGTTCGCTGGTCTTACCCTTGAAAGTGCTTTATTGTTTAGTTCAGCAATTGTTTGGATTTTTCTGCTCTTGATATATGTACTTGTTGCTTATATCCCTGACATGCCTACTGTATTTCATCATATTCTATCATAAGTTATTACTGCTGGACCTTAGTGAGTATCGAGTCGACCTCTCGTCACTACTTCTTCGAGTTTAGGCGGGATACTCACTGGGTACATATTTATTTAATATGTACTCATGCTGCACTTTCTTTTCTTTTCTGTACTTGACTGTACAGGTCTGGAGGCTGGCACGTCTGACTATCAGGTCGGTGCTGGATATTGATAGTGTGGTCATACTTCACGGTGAGCTGCTTTCCCGGCGACTTCCTAGCAGCACCCTGGAGTTCTTTTGTTATATTTCTCTGTCCATGTCATTCAAACTGAGACCCTGTATATATTCTAGTCGTTGTATATTCAGTAGTTTCCCATGACACTCGTGACACTAGTTCCTGGCACACACGCGGTGTATATTTTTGGGGTTTTGGGATGTATATCTATGTGTACCTATTATTTCGGCTTTGTATCTACTATGACTTTACCTTCACTTAAGGCTGGTATCACGTTAGTTGTTATAAACTGGTAATCTTTGACTTGTTTAATTAGATGGGAGGGGTATCACTTAGTGTAAATTGTGTTGGCTTGATTAACCCCGCCGTTGGGCGCCATCACAACTCGGATTAGGATTCTGGGTCGTGACATTAATGAAATTTAAAGAAGATTGCCGATTAAAACGCATAATGCGAGAGTAATCAGTAAGGGGAGCACAATTATTCCGCGGCAAAACCATGTAGCTCGTCAAATTTCTACAGTAGCAAGTCAATCACATTACGCAAGCCTAGTCTTAGGTCGTAAGGCGTAATAAAGGAATTCAAGAAGCAAGGATAACTCAAATATTACAATTAAAGCATGGGGTTAACCTAAGTCTACCCGGAAATATCAGGAATCCTAGCATACGCATGGACACTCGTCACCTCATACGTGCGCACCTTCCACATCATGTATCATATAACAATAACAACAACAACACCTACGGGGTAAATTTCTCCCTCACAAGGTTAAACAGGAGACTTACCTCGGTCCGAAGTTCCAAAACCAGCTCCAATGCCTCTCTAACTCCTCGACTCAAAGCCAAACCATCTGAAACCAGTCAAATATTATATAATAATATCAATATATACTCAAAAGTTCATAATGTAGCTATTAGAGTAATTACCCAACCCAAATTGGAAGATTCTTAAAATTTGCCCCCAAGCCCACGTGCCCGGATTCTGGAATTTTTGAAGGTAAACATTACCCATAACACCACGAACTCAAATATATAATTTATTCCCAATTCCATGTCCAATTTCGTGGTCAAAATCCAAAAATACCAAATTCTAGGTTTTCTTCAAACACTCCACAATTTCTACAAAAATTCATAAATTTACAAGCCTAAATTCCTATATTTAACTCACAACTTGTAGAAATCACTTACATGATGATTGACGATGAAATGGCCCTCCAAAATTGCTCCAAGGTCGGCTCCCATGGATGAAAATAAGACAAACCCACGTACTTCACCAGCATCATTCCTCGCGATCATCGCGCCTGTAACTCTGCACCTGCCAAAAAATCCATCGAAGGTGCGGTCCCCTCTAAGACCATCCATCCCCGCTTTTGCGGAAAAATGCTTTCTCCTACAAGCATGCATGCTCCCCTTCTGCGGAAGGTCATGCCTCTTCTCCTTCGCTTTTGCACTCTACTGCCCGCGTCTGCGAGCTCGCAAGTGCGGTGGATTCTTCTGTCACGACCCCAAATCATAACAGGCCATGATGGCGCATATTGTGGAATTAGGCAAGCTAACCATCACCTTACTACGCATTTGTTCAATTATAAGAGTTCACAATTTAATAATAAGCATGCAACCAAGCATAGAATAGTGTAATTTAGTCTTAGCGTCCCAATAATATTCTAAACAAAACCTCCCAAGACTGGAGTCAATAGTCATGAGCATCTAAGAATAAATAAATTTAACTCTGCTAAAACTATAATATATGTCTCTGAATCAAATGCTAAAACTAAATGAGGAAGGGAAATGGAGAATCTGTGGACGCTGGACACCTACCTCGAAATCCCGTGAACTGCTGCTAACGAACAAAGAACCTATTGCTCCAATTCGGTACCTGGATCTGTGCACAGAGGCACAGGAAGTCTTTATGAGTACGCCAAATCAGTAGTAATGAAAATAAATCACGGTCTGAGAAATATAAAACACACAGTACAGATACACAATTTCACAAAAGCCAGTAAAACACCAAGTCACCAGGTAGTATTCATCAAATACATAAGTTCGAAATCAGTTTCCAAAAGTCCTATGAACCAAGTGTAATATCAGAATATCTCAGTAAAATTCTCAGTAAAAAATAGTTTGAAAACGAAACAAATCATAGTTCGAAAAACTTAGTAAAATCATCATAATCTGCGCCTCGGTCCAAAATCATTTCTCATAATAGTTTCCCCTCAGGCATTCTCTCAATCACTCAGTAACAGCCTCGCGGGCAAAAATCATCACTCAGTATCAGCCCCGCGGGCAATAATCATCCCTCAATAGGTACCTGCGCTCACAGGGGTGTGTACAGACTCCGGAGGGGCTCCTATAGCCCAGGCGCTATAACAACATAAGGCCTGAAAGTCTCCTCACAATATAGTCCTGAAAGCCTCCCTCATATAAGGCTTGAAAGCCTCCTCACAATATAGGCCTGAAAGCCTCCCTCATATAAGGCCTGAAAGCCTCCTCACAATATAGGCCTGAAAGCCTCCCTCATATAAGGCCTGAAAGCCTCCTCACAATATAGGCCTGAAAGCCTCACTCAGTCAGACACTCTCAATATGACCTTAGGCCATAAATATACCGGGTTCTCGACCCAAAACAATGATTCATTTTTCAATAAATAGTGTCAAAATACTCAGAGTATCAAAACAATTTCACAGGAAAAGACTGAGTATAAAATCATAACATATAAGTGAGGAAAATAGTAAAACATAACCCCCAAGGGGAAAACAGATCGGCACTAGGCCCCAAACACGGCATACAACCCAAATCATATCATAATATAAGAATACTAGTTAAGCATAGGCTTAAAACTCGGTTTAGAAACTCAATAGTCACCTAAGTAGGAAAGATGTTTCCAAAGTTTCAACCTTTGCATTTCAAAACCCGTGAAAGGGTGTATAGTCCGGGGTTTCATACCCTCAGGACAGGGTTTAAAGACATTACTTACCTCAAACTAGCCCGAAATTACTTCGCAATGCGTTTGCCTTTTGAATCAACTTCCGGATATTCCAAATATACCAAGTTCAGATTTTTATCATCAAATTATGCTCAAGGAATGAATTCCAATTGAAAAATATCGAATTTAGCTTAAAAATCTGAATTCGGTCAAAACCCGCCCCCGGGACCGCATCCCTAAACTCAAAACATTTTATACCTAAATTTTCTTCGTCATCTCCTGAGTCCGTACATATAAAGAACACCAAAATCGGAGTTCGTTTGACCCCTCAAATCGACCCTTAAAGGTCTCATAATCTCAAGCCCTAAACCCACCTTTTTCTACTGATTTCCAGGAATTTAATACTGAGATTATGTTCTACACCATAAACGAGTTTTAATGATCAAAATACTTACCTATATGAAGAACACTGATTTTCCTCTTCAAAAATTGCCTCAAGAGCTCTTTGTCCGTACAAAAATGGTGTAAAAAGGGTTTAGGTTGCGGAAGGGTTTATTTAAATATGCCTAGTTATTTGCTCTCCGCGATCGCACAGTGTTTCTCCCTTTGACCTCCGCGATCGCAGACCAACACATGCGATCGCACAGTGCAATTGGTCCCTCTCACCCTCACGCGCCCAAACCCCTGTGCGGTCGCACCCCCTGCTATGTGATCGCACAACTTCACTCTCCTCTACTCCGCGATCGCAGCCCCTCAGGTGCGATAGCACTGAATAATTTTCACCTGCCCTATTTTACTCTCCGCAATCGCACTAGTCCATATGCGATCGCACTGAACAACCTGAGCCTGTCCAATATTAACCCTTCGCGGTCGCATTACTTCCCCCCCGATCGCAGTGAAGGAAATTGTTGTGCACAAAAACCAGAAAACACGCTATGTATTCAAGTCCAAATGAGTCTGTTAATCACCCGAAATCAACCCGATCCCCTCAGGACCCCAACCAACTATACCAACACATCACATATGATCATTCAAACTTAGTTGCACTCTCAAAACACTAAAATTAACATCAAAACACCAAATTTACATCGGATTCAAGCCTAAGAACTTTGATATTTCTAGAATCCACCAATGATGCCGGAACTATCCAAAACAACTCTGATTGACCTGAAATTTGCAGACACATCCAAAATGACATTACGAACCTGTTCCAACTGTCTAAATTCCATTCCGACCCCGATAGCCTATTTTCTATTGCCGACCGGAAATCGCCAAAACTAACTTTCGCCAATTAAAGCCTAATTCTACACCGGACATCAAAAAATTATTCTGAACACACTCCTAAGTCCCAAATCACCTAACGAAGCTATCCGAACCAAAAAATTCGTATTCCGAGGTCATTTACCAATAAGTCAACTCTCAGTTGACCTTTCTAACTTCAAGGCTAGTTTTAAAGACTAAGTGGCTAAATTCTCATTATAATCACTTCGATTTCAATCCTGCCAACTCTAACACATCAATAACAGTAATACCAACCTATGACAAGGAAATAACAGTAATTATAATACAAGTTCTACGTAACGACCGACCGGGTCATTACATTCTCCCCCACTTAAACATACGTTCGTCCTCGAACGTGCCTAGAGTTGTTCCAAACACCACCAAAATTGTTGTGTAACCTACCATGCACAAATTCAGAGGTGATCTCACATCACTCTACCCCATAGGTCTGATAACACAACACCGTTGAAATTTCGAAATTCAATCTTGACACATAAGCCTTAGAACTACATTTTGACTTCTTAATCAATTTATAAGATCAAAATCCCACAACTATAAACTGAATTACTCTGACCATGCTGTATCAAGCCATATCCGCAACACAAGATGAAATCACATAATATACCGCATGAATCAACACTCATAGCGACGATTCCTAATCCCAACCGATGCTTATAACAACCCAATACCGATAAATAACCTCTTATCAAATAGAACCTCGCTTAAACACCTTCATATGATGCCGATGATGAAAGAAACACGTAGAAACCAGCAACCATTCGCCCGATCAACATCAATACCATCCAGATCCATAACTTGTGCAACTCGTGCACTCAATAACAACATCCCAAGAAATCAATTTATAAAATAGAGAAGACTCACACGAGAGGACTATCCTGACATTACTCTTGCCATTACCACATCATGCTAAAATCCTGATACACATCGTTAAATCATATCACACAAATTCAACACCAAGGATCATACTTCTACCTAACTGAGCTGCAAAGCATGATCCCATCCAACCGCTGGACCACATGACACACTCCAAGCCACCTTGCTCAAAATCAATAACCATGCGAAATTCGACAATAATTACTCAAAGTACATTGCCATAACCACGGGGAAATCGGACGATACCATGCCACCCGAACCAGCAAGAACATAGCCAACACGTCTCAATCCTGCAACACCCAATTACTTACCTTACTCAAATCTCGCTATCAAGCCCAGATAGAACCGCACCCTATGCACTGGTAACCAACAATCACAACTCCTCAAAATACCGAAAGGTAACTCATAGATCACTCCAAAACACGAATAAGCTCAATGACAATCAATTGGTACATCCCTCAACAATAACAATTTTGAGTCAACACTTCCGACTCGGTGCAGGACACACATCCATACTGGCCTACCAATAACTTTAAGTCAACTCTGGTCGCCCACAACAGGTAGATAATTCTCTGAACGTTCATAATGACTGACTCATGACATATACTAAAACCTGACTAGCTTTGCTCGCATCCTCGTAGTTCACAACTACAAAAATAATCAGTTCATGAAAACTCCCAGTCTCAAAATCCATGAGGCGCACCAATTACTATATCTGATCCCAATTGCACCACCCAAATATATAACATGTCTCTAATACTCAATCATTCCACGGGGATACTCCTATAATTCCTCTATGCCACAACCAAACTTGAATATCAGCAGTCGATCCAACAAGAGAGCGTTGTAACACCAATGATGTACTCTTACTCAACCACATTGCCTTAAACACATTGTCCTTTATGAACGTATACTCTCATCCAGCCACCTAATAGTGGTATCCTTTACCTAATCATCTGAAGCTGCCAGTTCTGACCTTCCTTCCAGAACTGAACCGTGACCTCACATATGCCACTCTCCACTATACACAAAATACCTCATACGCCAAGCAATCATATGATAATTATGAGAACTTCATGCTCCCTTCCTAGCCACAAACAACTACGTAACCAACTAGCCAAGAACTTTAAATTGATCCCATTTAGAAGCAAAATCACTATACATCACATTGCCCTCATGCCAGTAGAAATATACATCTCCAACCGTGGTAGAAATCATCAAGAAATCCCGAATCACATTTGTACAACACCAACCCGTCAGGACTGAATCATTCTAACTCAACTAAGCTTCGCATGCCACCAAATTCTAAGAGAATTGCTAAGAAACGCTTGTAACAACTCATTACTTCGTCGCACCCATAGAACTAATAATATCCCTTCTCGTTTATCATGTCGATCCGACCTACTACTATCTGTCCTATTTATTCAAGTTCATTTTGTCTTACCTTCGAACCGATACTTCTTCTTGTCATAATACCGCAACTCTCAATCCATACTCACCACACGAAACCTGAGCATAAAATATGTTATCTAAGGCTCATAAGCCGCTGAATACTCTCTCAGATATCCCCAAAAGCACCACATTAGACATACATACCCTGAAGGGACTTCCTGCAAATTTAAAGTCATTACCTTCATTTTTCTGTTACTGATGGATAGAATCCATGATAATGCAAATACATCACAAGCCTTGACACCTTCCCTGTAAATCTCAGTTCTAGCCCTTCTCACACCTTGAAGGTCCTCGATTGCTACATATGACCTTGAATCCGTCTGAACCATTATCGAACGTCATTTACTCTACGCAATTTCAATTACACTAACCAAGTAAACAGAACATCCTGACCCCGTTTGCAATTCACATACTAGGAAAGTAATCCACCCCTTTGAAGCAACAAGCACACTCATACGTTGCACACTCTACACTTAACAGCACGACTCCATCATTCAATGAATTCCACTATCCGTAAGGTACATTACAACTTGTATCAAAGAAATTTCCATCACTCAAGTCGTTCCCAGACTCCACCTCTACAGGTCATAACTGATTCACCAACATACCTTGAACCAAAACCAATACAACACATAATCGTGTAATCAACTTATCATTAGCGAACTCCCCCACTTAGCTCAAAGCCAAAGATCAAGACAAAAAATAACTGACGATGCCCATACACTATCACTGCCACCATATTGTGGTGAGGTTCAACTAAATCCTCCCTAAGCTCATACGACCCCAAACCATCTAACCCTCAAATCGTATGCAGATATTGCATTCACCATAATAATGGTCACGCCAACTCCCACAAGCGAGCTAAACTCAAATTACAACATACATCATCTACTAGTAGAAAAGAACTTGCCACAGATAAACATAAGGGTCACACACCTCAAGACAACCCGCAGGAGATACCCCTACCTTCCTAATCTCAAAATGTTATCTCCCTATACACTTCCAAAAATCATAGCTATCACGCAATCATTATACCTTCCTACATTAGAGCACAACCACCGCCTGCCCTCAAGACATCCCATTTAGTGGTATAAGAACCTGAAGTTGATGGCAATACTAACATTGGGGTTGTGGTCAAGGAATTCTTAAGCTTCTGGGAGCTCTACTCACACTCGTCTGACTACATAGATACCTTCACTAGACACCACGTGTCCCAAGAATGCTACTGAACTGAGCCAAAAATTCACACTTGGAGAACTTTGCACAAAGCTTCTCCTCCCTATATCCTTGTAATACCATCATCAAATGTTGAATATGTTATCCCTGTCTACGAGAGTACGCCAGAATGCCATCAATGAACACAATAATAAAGGAGTTATAACACGGCTGAATACACCGCTAATCAAATACATGAACGTTGTTGGAGCCTTGGTCAGCTCAAAAGACATCACAGGAACTCAGAACATAACAGGAAAACCAACTTCACTCCACAACTAACTACACGAGAGGTCCTTCAATACTCATAACTCGAAGCCATATTCTAACTCAATACATGAGTCAAATAATCAATGGTTCTTGCCACATCTCCCGCCAATTCATTTTGGTCACAGTCAAACAACCTGAATACATCTAACTATCCGATCACACTCACCATATAATCATCTAGTCACAAAGTTCCATCAATAAGGACACAAACAGACATATAAGTCCCCCAACCCATGTGCTCACCCAAATGAAATCTCAACACTCAAGCCAAAGACAAAATCCGGCCTCAAGTCCTTCCGACTGGCCCATTATTAACACGTTAAAAAATCACACCTCACCCATGGAAGTCACAAGCCGTCGACGCACAACTGATACCAAGCGATCGCGTGCGCATTCGAATAAATGAAAGGTATTCAAAGAGTTACGCTTTTGGCCGAGTAAATGGATTCGCACGATAAGAATTCAAGAATGTGGAAGGTTTCTTAAGGGTTCTACAGCCTCTCGAAGATAAGTACAGACGTCATCATACCGATCCGCAAAACTCTACTAAACCTGCTCATGACTGTTGAGTCCTATGTAACCTAGAGCTCTGATACTAATTTGTCACGACCCCAAATCCTAACAGGTCGTGATGGCGCCTTTCGTGGAATTAGGCTAGCCAGTCATCACCTTACTACACATTTATTCAATTATAAGAGGTCACAATTTAATAATAAGCATGCAACCAAGCATAGAATAGTGTAATTTAATCTTAGCGTCCCAATAATAGTCTAAACAAAACCTCCCAAGACTGGAGTCAATAGTCATGAGCATCTAAGAATAAATAAATCTAACTCTGCTAAAACTATAATATATGTCTCTGAATCAAATGATAAAACTAAATGCGGAAGGGAAATGGAGAAGCTGTGGACGCTGGACAGCTACCTCAAAATCTCGTGAACTGCTGCTAATGAACAAAGAAGCTACTACTCCAATTCGGTACCTGGATCTATGCACAGAGCCACAGGGAGTCTTTATGAGTACGCCAACTCAGTAGTAATGAAAATAAATCACGGTCTGAGAAATATAAAATACATAGTACAGATACACAATTTCAAAAAAGCCAGTAAAACACGAAGTCACCAGGTAATATTCATCAAATACATAAGTTCGAAATCAGTTTCCAGAAGTCCTTTAAACCAAGTGTAATATCAGAATATCTTAGTAAAATTATCAGTAAAAACCCAGTTTGAAAAGAAAACAAATCATAGTTCGAAAAACTTAGTAAAATCATCATAATATGTCCCTCTGGCAAAAACCGTTTCTCGTAACAGTTTCCCCTCAGGCATTCTCTCAATCACTCAATAACAGCCTCACGGGCAATAATCATCACTCAGTATCAGCCCCGCGGGCAATAATCATCACTCAATAGGTACCTGTGCTCACTGGGTGTGTGTACAGACCCGGAGGGGCTCCTACAACCCAAGTGCTATAACAACATAAGGCCTGAAAGCCTCCTCACAATATAGGCCTGAAAGCCTCACTCAGTCAGACACTCTCAATATGCCCTTAGGCCATAAATATACCGGGTTCTCGACCCAAAACAATGATTCATTTTTCAATAAATAGTGTCAAAATACTCAGAGTATCAAAACAATTTCACAGGAAAAGACTGAGTGTAAAATCATAACATATAAGTGAGGAAAATAGTAAAACATAACCCTCAAGGGGAAAACAGATCGGCACTAGGCCCCAAACACGGCATACGACCCAAATCATATCATAATATAAGAATACTAGTTAAGCATAGGCTTAAAACTCGGTTTAGCAACTCAATAGTCACCTAAGTAGGAAAGATGTTTCCAAAGTTTCAACCTTTGCATTTCAAAACCCGTGAAAGGCTTTCAGGTACCTGCGCTCACAGGGGTGTGTACAGACTCCGGAGGGGCTCCTACAGCCCAAGCGCTATAACAACATAAGGCCTGAAAGCCTCACTCAGTCAGACACTCTCAATATGCCCTTAGGCCATAAATATACCGGGTTCTCGACCCAAAACAATGATTCATTTTTCAATAAATAGTGTCAAAATACTCAGAGTATCAAAACAATTTCACAGGAAAAGACTGAGTGTAAAATCATAACATATCAGTGAGGAAAATAGTAAAACATAACCCCCAAGGAAAAAACAGATCGGCACTAGGCCCCAAACACGACATACAACCCAAATCATATCATAATATAAGAATACTAGTTAAGCATAGGCTTAAAACTCGGTTTAGCAACTCAATATTCACCTAAGTAGGAAAGATGTTTCCAAAGTTTACACCTTTGCATTTCAAAACCCGTGAAAGGGTGTATAGTCCGGGGTTTCATACCCTCAGGACAGGATTTAAAGACATTACTTACCTCAAACTAGCCCGAAATTACTTTGCAATGCGTTTTCCTTTCTAATCAACTTCTGGATGCTCCAAATCTACCAAGTTTAGATTTTTGTCATCAAATTATTCTCAAGGAATAAATTCCAATTGAAAAATATCGAATTTAGCTCAAAAATCCGAATTCGGTCAAAACCCGACGCCCGGTCCCGCGTCCCGAAACTCAGAAATTTTTATACCAAAATATTCTTCGTCATCTCCTGAGTCCGTACATATAAAGAACACCAAAATTGGAGTTCGTTTGACCCCTCAAATCGACCCCTAAAGGTCTCATAATCTCAAGCCCTAAACCCACCTTTTTCTACTGATTTCCAGGAAATTAATACTGAGATTATGTTCTATAATCACCCATAAATGAGTTTTAATGATCAAAATACTTACCTCTATGAAGAACACTGATTTACCTCTTCAAAAATCGCCTCAAGAGCTCTTTGTCCGTACAAAAATGGTGTAAAAAGGGTTTAGGTCGCGGAAGGGTTTATTAAATATGCCCAGTTATTTGCTCTCCGCGATCGCGGTCAACACCCCGCGATCGCACGGTGTTTCTCCCTTTCACCTCCACGATCGCAGACCAAGGCACGCGATCGCACAGTGCAATTGGTCCCTCTCACCCTCACGGGCCCAAACCCCTTTGCGGTTGCACCCCCTGCTATGCGATCGCACAATTTCCCTCTCCTCTACTCCGCGATCGTAGACCCTCAGATGCGATAGCACTGAACAATTTTCACCTGACCTATTTTAATCTCCGCGATCGCACTAGTCCATATGCCATCGCACTTAACAACCTGAGCCTGCCCAATATTAACTCTCCGCGATCGCATTACTTCCCTCGCGATCGCAGTGAAGGAAATTATTGTGCACAAAAACCAGAAAACCAGCTATGTATTCAAGTCCAAATGAGTCCGTTAATCACCCGAAATCAACCCCGATCCCATCAGGACCCCAACCAACTATACCAACACATCACATATGATCATTCAAACTTAGTTTCACTCTCAAAACACTAAAATTAACATCAAAACACCAAATTTACATCGGATTCAAGCCTAAGAACTTTGATATTTCTAGAATCCACCAATGATGCCGAAACTATCCAAAACAACTCCGATTGACCTGAAATTTGGCAGACACATCCAAAATGACATTACGAACCTGTTCCAACAGTCGGAATTCCATTCCGACCTAGATAGCATATTTTCCACTGCCGACCAGAAATCGCCAAAACTAACTTTCGCCAATTCAAGCCTAATTCTACACCGGACATCACAAAATTATTCTGAACACACTCCTAAGTCCCAAATCACCTACGAAGCTATCTGAGCCATAAAATTCACATTCCAAGGTTGTTTACCAATAAGTCAACTCTCAGTTGACCTTTCTAACTTCAAGGCTATTTTTAAAGACTAAGTGGCTAAATTCTCATTATAATCACTTCGATTTCAAGTCTACCAACTCTAACACATCAATAATAGTAATACCAACCTATGACATGGCAATAACAGTAATTATAATACAAGTTCTACGTAACGACCGACCGGGTCGTTACATCTTCTCATATGCGCATCCACCCTGCCTAAATCCTATCCGCTTCTGCGACTCCTTGGCCGCGCCTGCGGTTCTCACCTACGGCTATAAACCTCGCAATCTCTAAGTCCAAAACTCGACCCGATTCCAATCTGATTCACACCCGAGGCCACAGGAACCCCATCCAAACGTACCAACACATCCTAAAACACGATACAAACTTAGTCACAACCTCAAATCACACCCAACAACATCAAAATTTTGAATCAATAATCTAAACCTTTCTTTAACTTTTAAACTTCACTGAATGTGTACGAACTATGCTTAAACATTCCAGAATGACGCCAAACTTTACGCACAAGTCATAAGTCAGAATACGAACCTATTCCAAGGATCGGAACCCCGAACATACATTGATAACACCAAAATTCACTCCAAATAAAACTTAAGAAATTCTTATATTTTTGAAATGCTAACCTTCCATAATAGAAGCTGAAATGCTCCCGGACCACCTGATACTTAACCCCAACATACGCACAAGTCTGAAATCACCATACGAACTTATTGGAAACTTCAAATCTCAATTTCAATATCGTTTACTACAAAAAGTCAACCCTTGGTAACCTATTCCAACTTAAAGATTTTGAATTGAGAATTTTCCTTCCGAATCAACTCCGAAACTTACTTCCGACCCCAAGTAAAAGTCATAATACATGAAGTGAAGCTACTCAAGGTCTCAAACTGCCGAACGACATTCTAGGGATCAAACCAATTAGTTGGGTCATTACACCAAATGAACGAATGGATCAATATGCGAAGTAGTTTCACATTCGATTGGATCGGATTCTGGGCGCACCCCTAGTACTGAAAGGCCCATATTCGAAAAAATACACGCAATTACCATTTAAGCCAAGTGCATCACCGGAGTTAATTACAAAGAGGTTCAAGACACCGTACATACCAAAATATGTTAGCACCACAAATCCGTATGAGCACATCACAACCTACACTACGACTGTGAAGGGGAACGATCTGGCTCAACATGAGATTTAGTCGGTCTTGCCGAAGACTCTGACATGGTATTGTCTCATAATCAAGCATTTAATTGACTCTTTTGAGATGCTTGCATATTCGATCATTAAGGCCAATGCGGGGGCAAGGAAGGCTCAAGACAGAATGGCAGACATATTTAGGATTGTGCAGGGCTAGTCCGAATTGCTGCGAGAATTTGTGGTTTGGTTCGAGAAAGAGAGGATGTTGCTACTCGTTGTACTAGAAGAGTAGGCAGTGGAGGCGTTCACAAAGGGTCTAAATTTGCGGAGCTCCAACGCCTCCCAAAAACTTAAGGAAAGTTTGCCTAATTTTCAAGAAACCACATGGGCGGACGTCCGTAACCATTATGAGTCAAAAATAAGGATAAAAGACGATCAACTTGGGTTCCCAATATAAACCAAGGGATGAGACTGGGACAACAACCAAGACAAGTTTAAAAGCAACTTTGATGCAAATCAACGGTCCTCTAGAGGTCATTTTCTGCCATATGAGAGAATTGAAGGTCGTAATAGCAAATGATTTCATACATTAGATAAGTTTTCTTCTAATAGAAGAATCGATCATGGCTGGAGCAGCATGTCGTTACAGGAGAAGGAGGTACTAAGGGCCCGGGACTCAACATATCCCAAGTTATCAGATTAAAACTTTAACATCAGCTTAGTAGAGTTGGTATAGGCAATGAGGAATATCCCGAAGCCAATCCGATTGGATCCTAGCTAGAGGGACCCCAGTTTATGGTGTGAATATCATGGGACACACAGCCATAGAACTAGGGACTGTCAACATCCTTGTGAAGAGTCGGTGACATTGCTGAAGAATGGCCATCTTCAGGAATTTCTAAGTGATCGAGTCAAGAAGAACTACAGCCGAAGTCGGGCAAATGCGTAGCCTTCTAAGGTGGCTGAAGGCTCCACTCGGTTGACTATCAACATGATTTTTGGAGGAAATGAAGTCAATGATGTAACCTTCTCAGCGACCAGGAAAACAAAGATATCAGTGACTCACAATAAGAGACTTCGAGAAGTCACAGAAAATGATATCACCTTCACATAGGAAGACACTGGCGGACTTACCCTGCCATACAATAATGCTTTGGTAATATCTCTCAGTGTTACATTGTATTGGTAAAAATAGGTTTCACACGTGTACTAATTATGAAGACAAAGAAATCTATGTGGAGTAATGAAAACATGAAAACTGGATGAGACTTTACGAAGAGGTACGAGTCAAAGAGGAATGGAACGACATACCAACAAGGTAATCGGATACGGCAATCTCAATCTAATTGAGGAGATGAAGAGACACGGTCAGAATTAATCAAGGCAGATAAAGGACAGATTCAAAGATCTTCAATCAATGAGTCAAACATTACATAATCTTCACGCAACAATTACGATTAATCATTTTAACGTTACATTAATGCCATTATTAGTCATTAATGCCCAATCACTGAAAAGAGTAGACGTTATATTAAGAAATTCCCTATAAAGGGGAGTAAAATATAACTTGTAAGGACCGTTCGAATCACTATTGAAATATACTTACTTTTACGCATCTTTGTTGCTTTATGTTTGCAAGTCTTATTACAATTATAAGCATATTCTCTTGGTTATCAGAAACCCGAGTACTTATTAAAATAGCTTTGGCTGAGAATCTAATTCTTTGGTTAAACAAATTGGTTATGTTACTGTGAATATGATAATCTTTGTTTTATCTCAAATAACTTTTTGTGAATCATGTCGAATGCCAATGATAACAACCAATAGCTAATTGGAACTCCAGTTCCATCACCTCCAGGATCCCCATGAAGTTCAAGGGATCAATCCCTAGGGAGGTCTACGACTCAAAACAATGATCACAATGGAAATGAACAAACAGGAGAACAAAATCTTGTAAAGCTAATGGTTGGTGAATATGTGACTCAAGACTTACATGCTTTCATGAGGGGGCTAACAACTATATCACCTATACCTCCTCCTAACAACACCGCAACTGTGGAAAATCCACAATCCGGATTAGCAAACTCATGAAGTAGAGGCACTCCGAATGAGTCCCTCGAAGCAAGACCAGGTATGTCCAACAATCCAGAATTACAATCTTTATTACTAACCTTGCAGAAACAGGTGAAGGAACAAAACGATCGAATCGAGCAAATTCCTGGAGTACCACCTGTCATCAAAGGCATTGACGTAGAAAGATATTCTCAACAACCTTGGAAGACAAGTGCAGCACCCTTTCCTATTCTCAAGAAATTCAAAATGCCTGATATTCCCAAGTACGACGGGACAACCAATCCACATGATCATGTAACTGCTTTTACGACATGAGTAAAAGGCAACGATCTGACTAAACAAGAAATTGAATCAGTACTGGTCAAGAAGTTTGGAGAGACACTCACCAAAGGAGCGCTAACATGGTATTCTCTTCTACCTGAAAATTCTATTGACTCTTTTGCTGAGCTTGCATATTCTTTTATAAAAGCACATTCTGGTGCACAAAAAGTCAAAAAAAAAGAATGGAAGACATATTCAAAATAAACAAGGAGACGCGGAGTTGCTCTGTGAGTTTGTAGACAGGTTTCAACAAGAAAGAATGTTGCTACCAAGAGTACCTGACAATTGGGCAGCAATGGAATTTGCAATCAATTTAAATGATAGAAGCTCAGAAGCCACGAGAAGACTTAAGGAAAGCTTGACAGAATTCCCAGCCACGACATGGAAAGATGTCTATAACAGGTACAACACCAAGTTACGAATAGAAGAAGATACCATTGCTCAATCAAAAGCAGAAGACATAACCAGTTCTAGATGCTCCGAACCAGTTGGAGAACAGGTACGATCCATATATGGGACCTTCGGGACGAGAAACTCGTTCTAAGTTTGAAAACACATGAATAGAGATACGATCTCATCCTCATCAAGATCCAGAAAGGATCGAGATGAACGAAATAGAGGTAACGCAATAATTGGAGACTACAACTTCAATGTAAGTACTTCTTAATTAATTACAGTATTAAGAAACATGGGTGATAAATTTGGACGGCCCAAAGAAATGAGATTAAATCCAAATAGAAGGAATTCAGATTTATGGTGCGAGTTCCATAATGATCATGGACACAGAACATCATATTGCAGGTTATTGCAAGATGAGGTAGAACAATTATTAAAACAAGGCTATCTAACAGAACTGTTTAGTGAAAAAGGTAAACATGCATATATAAAGAACATGAAAGAGCCCCCAAATCCCCCATCTCCATAGAGAACAGTAAATGTTATACATGGAGGAGAAGAAGTGAACGACGTGGTTTGCAAAAAAACAACCAGTTCACAATTACACACGGGAAGCGGATTCATGAAACCGTGGAATCAGGCAATATATCGTTTGACGATGCATATGCCAACGAATTATTGCTTCCACATAATGACGCACTGGTAATATCTTTACTTATACATGACACTAATGTGAAAAGAGTGTTGACTGATCCAGGTAGCTCAGCTAATATCATTTTGTTGAGAGTTGTGGAATAGATGTGGAAGAGATGCTAATGGAGGATCAAGTAATCCCAAAAGCACGCGCCTTATCTGGGTTCGACAACTCTGCGGTTATAACAAAAGGAGAAATTGAGCTTAGTACCTATGCAGAAGGAGTAATCAGAAATACGAAATTCCAAGTCATTGATACTGATATAGCTTACAACGTAATTATGGGGAGACCATGGATCCATGATATGGAAGCAGTACCATCTACTTTACATCAGGTAATTAAATTCCCTTCCAAATGGGGAATTCAACAGATTCGAGGAGATCATCAGACCTCAAGGAACATAAATTCGGTAGTACACTCCAACAAAAAAGAGGTAGCGGAAGAATCAAAAGACAAAGAAATCACCCAAATAGGTACGGAGGGAAATAGTGACGAGAAGATGAACCAAATCACCACAGAGGAAACATCAAAACATACGGACATGGATTCCAGACCCGATGTCATTCAGGAGCCAGAAGAGGACTCGCATATCAAAACAACAACTGAGGAGATCGAAGTTATTCCACTGTTCGAGCAGGAGCCTGAGAAAAAAGTTCATATAGGCACGAGGCTAAGTCCCACGAGAAGAGGTAAGTTAATTGAATATTTAAAAGATAACGCAGATTCTTTTGCTTGGTCCCATTCATATGACAGGTATACCTCCAGAAGTGATGATTCATGAACTAAATGAAGATCCGTCATTCGTGCCTGTCAAGCAAAAGAAAAGAAAGCAAGGACCATTCAAGAACCAAGTGATCGATGAAGAGGTACGAAAACTCTTGAAAATTGGTTCAATATGTTAGGTAAAATATCCTAATTGGTTAGCGCATACCGTAGTGGTACCCAAAAAGAAAGGTAAATGGAGAGTATGCGTAGATTACACAAATTTGAATAAAGCATGCCCTAAAGACTCATTTCCATTACCACACATAGATCAAATGATTGATGCCACTGCAGGTCATGAATTATTAAGATTTCTAGATGCGTACTCTGGTTATAGTCAGATAAAAATGGATCCCTCAAATGAGGAAAAAACCTCCTTTATTACAAACAGGGGGACTCATTGTTACAAAGTCATGCCTTTTGGCCTGAAAAATGCTGGAGCCACGTATCAAAGGCTAGTGACTAAGATGCTCCAGGAACATCTGGTGAAAATAATGGAAGTATATATTGATGACATGCTGGTGAAAACAACACAAGTAGAAGATAATTTCCTGCATCTTTCACTTACCTTCGAAATCCTACGTAGGTATAACATGAAATTAAATCCAGAAAAATGCGCCTTTGGCGTTGAATCAGGTAAGTTTTGGGTTTTCTAGTATCAAATAGAGGGTTGAAGTAAATCCTGCTCAAATTAAAGTTATTGATGAAATACCTGATATACTAACGAGCAAACAAGAAGTTCAAAGACTAACAGGAAGAATTGCAGCCTTAGGAAGATTCATCTCCAAGTCTTCGGAGAAGACTTTTAAATTCTTTTAAGTTATAAAAAAGCAGAATCAGTTCGAATGGACTGAAGAATGCCAACAGGATCTCAAAGATATAAAGGCCTATCTATCAAATCCCTCGCTACTGTCTAAACCAAAGAAGGGGGAACGGCTATACGTCTATCTAGTCGTTACAGAAATTGTCATAAGTGCAGCATTGGTAAGAGAAGACAGCGGTAAGAAATATCCAATTTATTATGTAAGCAAATCTTAATTAGATGCTGAAACTAGATATCATTATCAAGAAAAAATAGCTTTAGCTCTAATCATGGCAGCTAGAAAGTTAATATCGTACTTTCAATGTCACCCAATTACTGTTGTAACCTCGTATCCACTAAGGAATATTTTGCATAAACAAGAGTTGTTAGGGAGATTAGCTAAGTGGGAAATATAATTAAGCGAATATGACATAATATATTAGCCTAGGACTGCAATAAAGTCTCAAATTCTAGCTGATTACGTCGATGATTTTAATACTAGCATAATCCCTAAAGTGGAAAAAGAGTTACAAATCTTTAATGGGGCTAATCCAGGAATATGGACCCTATTTACCGACGGCTCTTCTAATGTAAAAGGAGCCGGTTTGGGAATTGTTTTAATATCACCTGCGGGTGAAAAGATAAGACAGGCTATTAACTGTTATCCCATAACTAACAATGAAGCAGAGTACGAAGTTGTCATTGCAGGGCTTGAACTAGCACGAGAACTCTCAACCGAGTAGATCGTGATCAAAAGTGACTCTCAACTAGTGGTAAACCAGATGCATGGGACTTATACTGCTAGAGAGACTCATATGCAGCAATATCTGGAAAAGGCACGAGACCTAGTAAGACAATTCTAGTCATGGAAGGTTATGAAAATACCCAGGGAGGAAAATGCAGAAGTAGATGCATTGGCTAACCTCGCAGCAGTTATCGACGTAACAAATAAAGACAATGCAATTGTGATTCACTTATTTCATTCAGCAATTGACCGGGGCAAAAATGAGGTAACATTTAACAATTTAACCTGGATTGGAGAAACAAAATTGTAAAATTTTTGCAGAATGGTACCGTGCCTGAAGATAAAAAAGAAGCTCAAGCACTTCTCTAGAAGGCTGCACGGTACTACCTAGTTCGTGATACTTTATACCGACAAAATGTTTAGAGGTCCCCTAGAAAAGTGCCTTGGACCCAATCAAACAAAGTACGTGATAAAGGAAGTACACAAAGGACACTGCGGAAACCACGCAGGAGCGAGATCCTTAGTCAAACCCCTAATCAGAGCAGGGTATTATTGGCCTAAAATGGAAGAAGAGGCTGAGAATTTCGTAGCTAAATGCGACAAATGTCAATGATATGCTAACAATATGCATCCACCAGCAGAATTACTCCACCCAGTGGTGTCACCATGGCCATTCATGAAATGGGGCATGGATATAGTGGGATCTCTTCCCCCAGCTAAAGGAAAGGTACGGTTCTTACTTGTACTGACAGATTATTTCACAAAATGGGTGGAAGAAGACGCTTTTAAAGAGGTGCGGTAAAAAGAATTGAAAAGCTTCATATGACGACACATAATATGCCATTTTGGAACATCAAAGGAGATCGTATGTGACAATGGCCCACAATTCATAGGCTCACAAATCACAAAATTCTTCGAAAGCTGGCAGATCAAACAAATCACTTCATCACCATATCACCCCATGGCTAATGGGCAAGCCTTGTCAACGAACAAAGTCATTGTCAACAATTTAAAGAAACGATTGGAAAAGGCCAAGGGAAACTTGTCTGACTAGCTACTTGCAGTATTATGGGCTTACAGTACTACTACAAAAATAGCCACGGGCGAAACTCCATTCGCGTTTGTTTACGGTTCATAAGCTTTAATACCGGTGGAAATCGGCACGAGATCACAACATCAACGGAAGAAACAAACAACGACGAGTTGAGAATAAATTTGGATTTTCTCGAGCAAAAGAGAGAAGTTGCGTTAATACATATGGCATCTCAAAAACAAATTATAGAGCGATATTACAACAGAAGAGCTCACCTAAGATATTTCAAAGTTGGGGACTTCGTTCTTAAAAAAGTCTTCCAATCAAGAAAGAAAGTCGGTGCAGGAAAGCTAAATCCAAATTGGGAAGGACCTTACAAAGTCTGTGGAACTTCTGGCAAAGGCGCTTATGAGCTGGAAACTATGGACGGTAGAATTTTACCAACAAATTAAAATGTTGTTCATTTGAAGAAGTATTACTTCTAAGTCAAAGGAATACCCCCGGTCAGGTATCATTACGTTCGATTTTAGTTTTTTTACAGTTAAGATTATACTAACCATTTTAGATGATAGGCAAAAAGCTAACCCATCACTAGATGATGATATTAGACATGCATAGACACGAGGAAGTAACTGAATTCTCGGTCTAAGGTTACAACTTTCTGATGGACATTTTTAAGGGTTAAGCATTCATCATCTAAACTATATACCTTCGAGTCTCGTGTGTTTTTTCTTTTTAGGAAAAGGACCACAGGGAAAGAATAGTCAAGTTCTCGAGATTTCATTCTTCAAAGCTCAAACATTTGGGGGACTATACAGTATGGAAGGCAAAGAAGAAGCAAAGAAGACAATCAAAAAAGTCAAAGCTCAAGTATGAAGATCCATCTTCCCAACAAGTCAAGCATTATGAGCAAAATCAAAGAGCCAAAGACAAAAACACAAAGCCTGATTCAGAAACCTTCAAAAAACATATTCATAAATGTAAACGAATGTTCAGGTTAACGGCAGAATGTGAGTTGCAGGTAAAAATGCATATCCTTGTACTTATTCAAAAACTGTTGTAAATAAAAACAGTTATGGATAGAAAAAGAAAAAGGCATTATCCTTGTATTAATTCAAAAACTGTTGTAAATGAAAACAGTTATGGGTACAAATGCATACCCTTGTATTTATTCAAAAGCTGTTGCAAATGAAAATAGTTACGGGTACAAATTCATACCCTTGTATTTATACCAAATCTGTTGTAAGAAAAACAGTTATAGAAGAAATATAGACGATACTCAAACACATGTAAAATTTTACGAAAGTTCAAAATAATACCAAGACTTTCTTCAAAACATTGTTAAGAAAAACATGTGAAATTCCTACATTTACACCATTATGAAGTTGAGACGTCTTCTTCATTAAGTGTCGGTCAAAAAAAGGGGCCTTCTTTTATAAATCATGCCTATTTCAAAAAGATACGATATGTCTAAGCATTTTTCTATGCAAAGTCAAAAACTAAGGGGTAAAGCAAAAACCTCAAAAAAAAGAGGCATGCAAAGATTTAAGAGTAATTCGCTGGTAGGAGGAGCGGATTGAGATGTCGAGGCTTGTGCAGCAGCTTCATCAGGGACCTCAACTTCAGGTGATGAGAAATTTTGACTCTGCCGAGAATTTTCAATCGTCTCTTTGGTTTTGGCAATTTCAGCTTCCACGTCGAAATTCTCTTGGCCCATTTCCGTCAATGTGTCAAGTCGGGCATTCAAATAAGCCCAACTAACATCGACAGTTGCTTTGTCCTCAAGATCCTCCTAGTCTTTCTCCCATTGTTCAGCTTCGTCTCTTAGCTCATATCTCTCAGCCATGGCACCATCATGAGAAGCCTACAAATGAGCAAGGGATCTTTCCAGAAACTGGACCTTATCCGAAGATTTATGGAGGTCTTCTTAGGTCTGGATGAGCAATTGCACAAGTTCACCAGAGTATGCCTCCTTCTTATCCAACAAAGCCTTCAGGCTCCTAATCTCTTCGGTGGTATGGGAAAGGTGCTCTGCAAAGGAAGACTCCAAGACGTTTTTATCCTTACCTGCCTGATTTGAAGACGCCTTCTCTATGGCAAGTTCCGCTGCAATAACTCTGATCTGCTGTTCCAAGGTACATTTCTCCTCCTCCATTGCCTCCATATCAAGTTGTAGACTCTCGTACTTCTCCTTCCAATTGTCAGCCTCGGTTTGGAAGTCATTTGATGATTGCTCCATTTGAACGACTCTCTTCATCAATTATGTGCCTATAAGGTTAATCTGCATAAAATGATAAGATAGATACGGTAAAAGAGAATATAATATATACATATGAAGAGGGAGCAAGTTTTACCTTTAAGGACGAGTGAACAATCTCATTCATCCAAGTTAAGAAGTTGTGACTTTCCAGCTTATACTTCTCAACCGGGCCTATCAAGGGCTTTAACCATACATCAGCCTGGCCCGACTATTTCAAGAGGTTGTCTCCCGCAGGAAACTCTATCGTAACTTGCTTCATCCCCCCTGCTGGAAGACCCTACTTCAACAGTAGAAGGCACGGAAGTGAGGGAGGGTGAAGGAGCCACGGGTGGAGTAGGCTGAGGAGCAGAAACAACAATGGGAGCAGAAACAACAATGGGAGCAATAAATGATAGTTTCGCAGGAGCATGCGGAGGGAAAATAGCAATAGGAGCTTCATCAGAAACTGGACCAAAACCTTGCTGGAACAGGTGATCAATGGACTCACGAACAGGAGAGGGAGTTGCATCTTCAGGAGCAGAGGGCTCTAATTCAGGTACGGGAGGATCAACGAGCACAGATTCATCGTCAGAGACGACCCTCCTCCTACGTGACCTATGAACCAACGAACCCTCCTCTTGTTCCTCTTCATCCTCCAAGGTCCGCGACCCACTTGACTTCCTTTTCGACGAGGAGGAGCCAACAATGATTTCCTGAGCCTTATCCAAGGACAGCTTCGAAGCGGACACAGCCGCAACATAAATTCCACGAGGAGGAAACCCTACCAAATTAAAGGGATTAGATAAAGCTCAAAAAGGGAATAAGTAAAAAAGAAAAAAACCCTCACTTACCATGGGTTTTCACCTTCCAACCAAACCTCAAAGAAAGTTACTTCCAAGATCAATCTTCTAAATGAGCGATTAAAAAAAGCTTTTCTACCCAATCACGGAACATTCTCGACGGTTCCATGGTTGCTGCAAAACAAAAAGAAATATTCACGGTACTGATAGTTTATCGAAAACAAAAAAAGGAAAGTGAGCAAAACTGTACTCACATGCAAAGTTCCACTTCTCAAGGAAGGGGGGATTTTCCTCACCTACTAAACCTGCAGTAGAGACAGCAACATACCGAACATACCACCCTCTATCTTTGTCATCATCCGGAATAACTAACACTCTTTTACTTCTAGCTGCGAGAGTAAAAACTCCTCGGCGGAATAGCATCGGGGAATAGAGGTGAATAAGATGATGTAAATTAAAGGGGACAGAAGCTAAATTGGACAAATACCTAAGGCACGCAACCACTCTCCAAACAAGAGGACCGACTTGTCCCAAGCAAACATTGAAGAATCAAAAAAATTCAATGACAACAGGGTCGATGGGAGGCTTGAATCCTAATGTGAAAGGATAAGTATAAACATAAGAATACCCAGTCCTATACGAGGTTATTCTTTGGTTATCATTAGGAACAACAAAAGGAAATCAGACTTCCAACAATAGTCCCTGCGTACGAGTGAAATCAAACCCTTTGTTATTTGGGTAGGATAAAGGTCAGCACTATCATGTGATGACATGAAGAAAGTTTCTCACTCATGGCCTCACTATCCTTGGCAAAAGAATACTCGGTAGGAACAATCTCATCGACTCTCGGCTCGCGAAGTGGTTCATTGTATTCTCTACTCTTTGATGAAGATCTAGAAGACTTAGCCCTCGAAGAAGACAAAGAAACAGTAGACTTAGAAGATGGCGGAGCAGTAGTATGGGAAGAAGAACCCCTGGAAGTTATAGAACTTATGCTCCTAAGTCTACCGCCCCTCCTACTTCGTGTTGGAGAAGAAGGAGTCAATTCATCTACAATAATGACCTTTTTGGATTAATGGTTTGAAGAAGACATATTTACGAGGATGAAGAATTTACAAATCAAGAAAGAAGGTTAGAAGTTAATCGTGAAAATAAATAAAGGAAAAGGTGTATTTATACTCAGAGGCGAATGTCAAAAAATGGAAAAAACAATGATGTGAAAGTCATAATTGGAGATGTCACTTCATGACTAATGCAGCCGCAAAAAGCCCTAAAAGGCGCTGAATAATTGCAGAACAAATCCGGAAAGGCCATTGTGATGACCCAAGGGGTCATTTTATAAAATTAGACTTCGTGTCATGCTTATTAGACATAAAAAGACTAAAATTAAATACCTCAATTTGCGTGCACAGTCCGGGCGTGAAACCGGAAAGCTTTTATGTGAAAATATGAGAAATAGTGATTTTTAGAATTTAAATTTGAAAAAAGTTGACTTTGGTAACATTTTGAGTCAACGGACCCGGATCCGTGTTCTAACGATCCGGGGAGGTCCGCAGTAAAATAAGAGACTCGGGCGTGTGCCCGAAAATGAATTCCGAGGTCCCAAGCCTTAAAGTCAATTTTTTAAAGAAATTGTTTTGCTGAAATATTTATGAATTAAAGAAAAGAAATAATGCTAAAAATGAGTGGTATTCGGTCCGTATTTTGGTTCCGGAGCCCGGTACAGAGTTTTTATGATATTTAAAGGTTAACTGTGAAATTTGGTGAAAAACAGAGTTCGTTTGACGTGATTCAGACATCCGGTTGAGAAATTATAAAATTTAAGAGTTCTTGTCGAAAATTATGAGTTTTGAGGTTTAATTCATAGATTTACATGTTATTTTCATGATTTTATCGCACGAGCAAGTCCGTATGATGTTTTGAGACTTGCGTGCGTGATATTTTTAGAGCCCCGAGGGCTCGGGTGAGTTTCAGATAGGCCACGGGGTGTTTTACACTTAGAAAGCGTTGCTGGTTTTTTGGTTTGCTGGTGCCCAGGTTTTTAATGCTATGAGATCGCCAGTTGTGTTGTGCGAATGCAACACCAGGGGCGCGACCACACTGCTTACCTAGGCTAAGTTGTGCGAACGCACCTGAAGCTACGCGATCGCACTGAGTTAAATCAGGCCTGAGGAGAGGGGAGGTCAATACCCTGTGCGATCGCACCCATCCCCATGCGAACGCACTGCCCAAATTCCCCTTACCTTGTGTGATCGCATATCATTACCCGTGATCGCACAGTTACCCAGCCCAGCTATTATAAATATCTTTTAAAAACCGGGCAGATCTTCGTCTTCACCAAAATTTCGAGGTTTTCAGCCCTAAAAATGATTTTCTTCAACAATCTTCATCCCCAAGTCATAGGTAATCAATTCCAAACTTTGTTCTTTCAATTCCTTACTATTTCGCATCACTTTTAAAGCAAAAATAAAGAATTTTCATGGTAAAATTTTAGGAATTGGGTAGAATTAGGGAGTTTTGTAAAAATTGAATTTTTATATCAAATTAAGGTCGGATTTCAAAACTAATAGCATATTTGGGTTCATGGGTGAATGGGTAAACGTAATTTGGTCCGAACCCCGAATTTAGACCAAGCATGTCGGGGTCAGGTTTTCACTTTTTTTGAGAAAACTTAGGAAAAATTATATTTTTTAATAAAGTTAGTTCCTTTAGCATTAGTTAATGATATTAAGTTAGTTTTGATTAGATTTGATAAAGTTAGAGGTGAATTCAAAAGGAAAAGCAATAATTGAGCAGTGAGTGGCATGCGGAATTGAGGTAAGTGTTTGGTCTAACTTTGGCTTGAGAGAATAGGACTCCCCACTTGTTTGTTATGTGAAATGCATGGCCGTGGTGTATAGGTGTGGTGACGAGTATATATGCACCACCCAAATTGGTTGTTAAACATGATCCCCTTTCCTGTTCTCCACTTATTTGATTATCGTCTTAATTGTTATATGTTCATTATTGTTTCTATGACTATTTGGCCTTGTTGATTTGTTGTTAGATATTCTTGTGACTATTTGGAAAGAGTATTGATTGTTTGAGTTGGTTTCCTGGTGATATAAAAATGGTTGAAAGGTTTAGTATCGTTTTGATGAAATAAATATATATATTTTGATATTCTTGTTGGTTTCATGGTTGAGAGGATATTGATGAAGTTATGACAAAAATGCAGTTTATCATTTATAATTATTGAAACAAAAACATTGTGAAAGGCTTGGCCTGAATTGCGAAATTTCTGAATAAATTGATATGATATGTCTGGTGGGAGCGGGTTGCACGCCGCAACAAGAGTAATAAGGGTGATATTTTAGGGAGGAGCAATAAGGGAGGACATGTGGGAGTGGGTCGCACGCCGCAACAAGGAGCGATAAGGGAGGACATTTATATTTTATTGATTTTTAAAGAAAAAAAATAAAAGTTTTGAAAAGTTAAAATGTCTATTTTACTACTCTTTAAATATCTTAGTATTATTTTCATTCAAAGTTAAAGTTTAAAACTTTGAAGAGTTATTTGAGAATTGGTTATAGCGGAGTTATTTTATTTTGTTGCAACACTTATTTATCTATTTGTTTAGATTTATTCCTTGCTTTATTATTTATTGTTGTTATCGATTATATTATTGAAGCCCCGCCTTAGCCTCGTCACTACTTCGCTGAGGTTAGGCTTGGCACTTACTCAGTACATGGGGTCGTTGTATTGATACTACACTATGTGCTCTTTTGCACAGATCCAGGTACTAGTCAGCAGTAGAGGATTCCAGGACGCCCACCCGATTCGTTTGGAGACACGAGGTACATCTGCCGGCGTTAGCAGATTCCGAGAGTCTTCTCCTATTGCTATTTACATTGTTTTATTATATTCAGAACAGTTACACTATTTCTTTCAGCCATTATTTGTAGTATTCTTTAGTATTTCGTGAATTGTGACACCAGACCCTGGGGTAGTCTTAGAGTTATTTATATAATTAGTTCGTGGTTCGTTTAATTTAATTGGTCATTATTATTATTTTATTTTAATGTGGTTGGGAATTTTTTAATTAAGTTTATTTTAAATTAATTTATTTATGCTGAAGCAATTAATTAAGGAAATTAGTTAATCGACTGCTAACATTGGTTTTCCTAGCAAGTGTGGTGTTAGGCGCCATCACGATCACTAAGGTTGGAATTTGGGTCGTGACAGCCACGTGGTATAAGAGCACTAGGTTTACTTAGGTCTCATAATCCACGAGCAAGCTTAGTAGAGTCTGAAGGATCGGTACGGAGACGTTTGTACTTATCTATCAGAGGCTATTGAGTTAGGAAACAACTCCATTTTTATTTCTATTCTATCGTGCGATTCTTGTATCTCAAGTACTGGTTTGAATTCTTCTATTCTCTCGGAGATGGCAAGAACATGTGCTTCATCTTCCACCGACCAGAATTCCGGACCTCCAGCAGCTCCTACTAGGGGTAGAGGTCGAGGCCACGCAAGAGGCCGAGGCAGGGGCAGGACTCGGCCCATTGCTCAGGAAGCAGCCACACCTGTGGAACCCCATATTGAGATTAATAAGGGGGTTCCGGCTCAGACTGTCCCAGCGGGACCAGCTCACGTTCCCGAGGGGTTTATTGCTACCCCAGTTCTTCAGGATGCTTTGGTCCGTTTAGTGGGAATTATGGAGAGTGTGGCCCAGAATGGAACCTTTCCTGTTGCACCAACTGTATCTCGGGCTAGAGGAGGGGTCCTGACTCCTTCTACCCACACTTCAATTTAGAATACTCCTCAGGTTCAGACTCTAGTGACCAATACCGTTTCGGGTAATTCAGCCAGTTGCAGCAGTGTCGCCCGCTAATGGGGCAGCCATGTCATCAGATGCTTTATGGAGACTTGACAGGTTCATTAAGCTATTTCCTGTGCATTTTAGTGGGTGCTACTTCGGAGGATCCACAGGAATATATGGATAATTGTCATGAGGTGTTGCGTAATATGGGTATTTTGGAGACCAATGGGGTCGATTTAGCAGGTTTTCAGATGACTGGTTTCGCCAAGAAATGGTGGAGAGATTATTTGTTGACTAGGCCAGTGGGATCACCTGCTCTGACTTGGGTGTAGCTTTCTCATCTCCTTTTGGAGAAGTTCTTGCATGTCACTACTCGAGAGGATAAGCGTCGTCAGTTTGAGCGACTTCAGTAGGGCAAGATGACTGTGACTCAGTACGAGACTCGTTTTGTGGATCTAGCTAGACATGCTATTCTTATATTGCCCACAGAGAGGGAGAGGGTTAGACGGTTTATTGATGGCCTTGCTCAGCCCATCAGGTTGCATATGACCAAGGAAACGGGGTCCGGGATTTCTCTTCAGGATGCAACTAATATAGCTAGGAGGGTTGAGTCAGTTCTTGGTATGGGAGGTCAGGGGTCAGACAAGAGACCTCGCCATTCTGGTGTTTTTAGTGGTGCCTCGTCTGGAGGCGAGACTTCATTTAGTAGAGGCCATTCATCCAGGCCATTCCATTCAGCGCTACAGGTTTCACATGGTACTTCAGGGGGTCGTGGTTCTTATGTACCTCCTTCTGCTCAGCCAGTCTACAGTGCTCCTTCAGCTCCTATTAGAGCACCTCCTCTGCAGAGTTATTATCGTGGTCATCTGGTTCATCAGGGTCAGTCCTCATATTAGGAGGGATGTTTTGAGTGTGGTGAATATGGGCATGTTCATAGAGCTTGTCCGAGATTTCTGAGTAGTCAGCATCAGTACCAGGGTTCTCGTGCCATAGTTCTGGCAGCAGCTGTAGTACCACCTGCCCAGCCAACAAGGGGTAGGGGTCAGGCAGTCAGAGGTAGAGGTCAGAATGTTAGAGGTGGAGGACAGATAGCTAGAGGTAGAGGTCAGCCTGCTAGAGGTGGAAGTCCTCCCAGAAGTGTGGTTCAGGGTGGTGGGGCTCAGCCCCGACTATATGTTTTTCCAGCTAGGCCTGCGGCAGAATCCTCTGAAGTTGTTATTACAGGTATCAGCTCAGTTTGTGATAGAGCTGCTTCCGTTTTGTTTGATCAGGGGTATACTTATCCGTATGTTTCCTCCTATTTTTCCTCGTATTTGAATGTCGACTGTGATCCCTTGAGTGTTCCTGTTTATGTGTATACACCGGTGAGGGATGCTATTGTGGTAGATCGAGTATATCATTCGTGTGTGGTATTCATTAAAGGTCTTGAAACTAGTGTTGATCTTTTACTTCTAGACATGGCTGACTTTGATATTATATTGGGCATGGATTGGTTGTCGCCCTATTATGCCATTTTAGACTGTCACGCTAAGACGGTTACTTTAGCCTTACCGAGGTTTTCTTGATTAGATTGGTAAGGGACTTCTGGTCATCCTACCAGCCGGGTAATTTCATATGCTAAGGCTCGTCGCATGGTGGAGAAAGGGTGTTTGGCGTATTTAGCTCATATTCGTGATTCTGATGTTGAGGTATCTTCTATAGAGTCAGTTCCTATCGTGCGTGAGTTTCCTGAGGTATTTCCTGCAGACCTGCCGGGTGTGCCGCCCGACAAGGATATTGATTTCTGTATTGATGTGGCTCCGGGCACTCAGCCCATTTCCATTCCTCCATATCGGATGGACCCACCCGAATTGAAAGAACAGTTACAAGATTTGCTAGATAAGGATTTTATAAGACCCAGTGTCTTGCCTCGGGGTGCACCGGTTTTGTTTGTAAAGAAGAAAGATGGGTCAATGAGAATGTGCATAGACTACAGGCAGCTGAATAAAGTTACTATCAAGAATAAATATTTGTTGCCAAGGATTGATGACCTATTTGATCAGCTTCAGGGTGCTAGAGTGTTTCTGAAAATTGATTTGAGGTCAGGCTACCATCAGCTGAAGATTAGGGCGTCCGATATCCCTAAGACAGCCTTTCGTACAAGGTATGGGCACTATCAATTTTTGGTTATGTCTTTTGGGCTGACTAATGCTCCAGCGGCCTTTATGGACTTAATGAATCGGGTTTTCAAGCCCCGTCTGGGCTCTTTTGTGATCGTGTTCATTGATGACATTCTTATATACTCCCGCAGTCGGGAAGAGCATGAGCAGCATCTCTGTATAGCACTATAGACTTTGAGGGATAATCAATTGTATGCCAAATTTTCTAAATATGAGTTCTGGTTAGATTCAATAGCATTTTTGGGTCATATCGTATCAGCTGAGGGTATTCAGGTTGATCCTAAGAAGATAGAGGCAGTCAAGAACTGGTCTAGACCTACCACAGCCACGGAGATTAGGAGTTTCTTGGGTTTGGCCGGCTACTACCGTCGTTTTTTGGAGGGGTTTTCATCCATAGCAGCCCCAATGACTAAATTGACTCAGAAAGATGCCTCATTTACATGGTCATATGAGTGCGAGGCGAGCTTTCAGAAGCTCAAGACAGCCTTGACTTCAGCACCGGTGTTGGTGTTACCATCAGATTCGGGTTCTTTCACAGTGTATTGTGATGCTTCTCGAGTTAGCCTTGGAGCAATGTTGATGTAGGATGGCAGGGTGATTGCGTATGCATCTCGTCAGTTGAAAGTCCATGAGAAGAATTACCATGTTCATGATTTAGAATTGGCAGCTATTATACATGCTTTGAAAATTTGGAGGCATTATCTTTATGGCGTGCCGTGTGAGATTTTTACTGACCATCACAGCCTCCAGTACTTATTTAAGCAGAAAGATCTAAATTTGAGGCCGCGGAGGTGGTTGGAGTTGTTAAAAGATTATGATGTCACTATATTGTATCACCCGGGGAAGGCCAATGTGGTGGCCGATGCATTGAGTATAAAGGCGGTGATGGGCAGTCTTGCATATATCCCAGTTGGCAAGAGACCGTTGGCTTCAGACATCCAGACTTTAGCTAATCAGTTCGTGAGACTGGATATTTCTCCCAGCAGTGTCCTAGCTTATACTGTCGCTCAGTATTCTCTAATTGATCGTATCCGAGAGCGGCAGGATGATGACCCACATTTGGCGGTCCTTAGGGACACGGTTCGGCACGGTGATGCCAAGAAGGTTACAGTTGGAGATGATGGCATTTTGAGGATGCAAGTTAGGTTGTGTGTGCCTAATGTTGATGGCCTGCATGAATTGATCCTTGAGGAGGCTCACAACTCGAAGTATTCTATTCACCCAGGTGCAGCAAAAATGTACCAAGATTTGAAACAGCATTATTGGCGGAGAAGGATGAAAAGGACATTGTGGCTTATGTGGCTCGTTGTGTAAATTGTCAGCAGGTAAAATATGAGCATCATAGACCTGGTGGTTTGCTTCAGCTGATACAGATTTTCTATGTCCGTTCGAGGACGAACGTGTGTTTTAGAGGTGGAGATTGTGATGACCCAAGGGGTCATTTTATAAAATTAGACGTCGTTCCATGCTTAATAGCCATAAAAAGACTAAAATTAAATATCTTGATTTGCGTGCGCAGTCCGGGCGTGAAACCGGAAAGATTTTATGTGAAAATATGTGTGCCTGGAAATGAATTCCGAGGTCCCAAGCCTTAGAAGTTAATTTTTGAAAGAAATTATTTTGCTGAAATATTTATGAATTAAAGAAAAGAAATAATTCTAAAAATCAGTGGTATTAGGTCTATATTTTGGTTCCAGAGCGCGGTACAGCTTTGTTATAATATTTAAAGGTTAACTGTGAAATTTGGTGAAAAACAGAGTTCGTTTGACGTGATTCGGACATTCGGTTGAGAAATTATGAACTTTAAGAGTTCTTGTCGAAAATGATGAGTTTGAGGTTTAATTCATAGATTTACATGTTATTTTCATGATTTTATCGCACGAGCAAGTCCGTATGATGTTTTTAGACTTGCGTGCATGATTTTTTTAGAGTCCCGAGGGCTTGGGTGAGTTTCGGATAGGCCACAGGGTGTTTTACACATAGAAAGAGTTGCTGGTTTTCTGGTTTGTTGGTGCCCAGGTTTTTAATGCTATGCGATCTCATATGTAGGCCTGCGATCGCATAGTGTAGGCTCAAGGAGGGTCCCCAATTGTGTTGTGTGAACGCAACACCAGGGGCGCGACCGCACTGCTCACCTAGGCTAAGCTATGCGAACGCACTGAGTTAAATCAGGCCTGGGGGGAGGGGAGGTCAATACCCTGTGCGATCGCACCCCTCCCCATGCGAACGCACTGCCCAAATTCCCCTTACCCTGTGCGATCACATATCATTACCCGCAATCGCACAGTTTCCCAGCCCAGCTATTATAAATATTTTTTAAAAACCGGACAGACCTTCTTCTTCACAAAAATTTCGAGGTTTTCAGCACTAAAAACGATTTTCTTCATCAATCTTCATCCTCAAGTCATAGGTAATCAATTTCAAACTTTTTTCTTTCAATTCCTTTCTATTTTGCATCACTTTTAAAGCAAAAACAAAGAATTTTCATGGTAAAAATTTAGGAATTGGGTAGAATTAGGGAGTTTTGTAAAAATTAAATTTTTATATCAAATTAAGGTCGGATTTGAAAACTAATAGCATATTTGGGTTCGTGGGTGAATAAGTAAACGTAATTTGGTCCGAACCCCGAGTTTAGACAAAGCGGACCGGGGTCGGCTTTTCACTTTTTTTTTAGAAAACTTAGAAAAAATTATATTTTTCAATAAAGTTAGTTCCTTTAGCATTAGTTAATGATATTAAGTTAATTTTGATTAGATTCGAGCAAGTTAGAGGTGAATTCAAAAGGAAAAGCAATAATTGAGCAGTGAGTGGCCTGCGGAATTGAGGTAAGTGTTTGGTCTAACTTTGGCTTGAGGGAATACGACTCCCCACTTGTTTGTTATGGGAATGCATGGCTGTGGTGTATAGGTGTGGTGACGAGTATCTATGCACCACCCAAATTGGTTGTTAAACATGATCCCCTTTCATGTTCCCCACTTATTTGATTATCGTCTTAATTGTTATATGTTCATTATTGTTTCTATGACTATTTGGCCTTATTGATTTGTTGTTAGATATTGTTGTGACTATTTGGAAAGAGTATTTATTGTTTGAGCTGGTTTCCTGGTGATATAAAAATGGTTGAGAGGTTTGATATCGTTTTGATGAAATAAATGTATATATTTTGATATTCTTGTTGCTCTCATGGTTGAGAGGATATTGATGAAGTTATGACAAAAATGCAGTTTATCATTTATAATTGTTGAAACAAAAACATTGTGAAAGGCTTGGCCTGAATTGCGAAATTTCTGAATAAATTGATATGATATGTCTGGTGGGAGCGGGTTGCACGCCGCAACAAGGAGTGATAAGGATGAACAGGTGGGGATTGGGTTGCACACCGCAACATGAGTAGTAAGGGTGATATTTTTGGGAGGAGCAATAAGAGAGGACAGGTGGGAGTGGGTTGCACGCCGCAACAAGGAGCGATAAGGGAGGACATTTATATTTTACTGACTTTTAAAGAAAAAAAAAAGTTTTGAAAAGTTAAAATGTCTATTTTACTACTCTTTAAATATCGTAGCATTATTTTTATTCAAAGTTAAAGTTTGGAACTTGAGAGTTATTTGAGAATTGGTTATAGCGGAGTTATTTTATTTTGTTGCAACACTTATTTATCTATTTTTTTAGATTTATTCCTTGCTTTATTATTTATTGTTGTTATCGATTATATTATTGAAGCCCCGCCTTAGCCTCGTCACTACTTAGCCGAGGTTAGGCTCGGCACTTACTCAGTACATGGGGTCGGTTGTACTGATACTACACTATGTGCTCTTTTGCACAGATCCAGGTACTAGACAGCAGTAGAGGATTCCAGGACGACCACCCGATTCGTTTGGAGACACGAGGTACATCTGCCGGCGTTCGCAGATTCTAAGAGTCTTCTCCTATTGCTATTTACACTGTTTTATTATATTCAGAACAATTACACTATTTCTTTTAGCCATTATTTGTAGTATTCTTTAGTAGTTCGTGGATTGTGACACCAGAACCTGGGGTAGTCTTAGAGTTATTTATATAATTAGTTCGTGGTTCATTTGATTTAATTGGTCATTATTATTATTTTATTTTAATGTGGTTGGGAATTATTTTAATTAAGTTCATTTTAAATTAACTTATTTATGCTGAAGCAATTAATTAAGGAAATTAGTTAATCTACTTCTAACATTGGCTTGCCTAGAAAGTGTGGTGTTAGGCGTCATCACGATCACTAAGGTTAGGAATTTGGGTCGTGACATCCACGTGGCACGTGCATTAAATGGAAGTGACAAGCGACGCATACATTCAGAGACGGATGCAATGGTACGAATGAAGCGGCGGCAAAATATTCCCGCCATAAAAGAGTATCCACTTACCAAAAATTTAATCGATAAATAAATGGTAAGTGGGGGGGGGGATATATGTATTGGTAAAAATAGGCTTCACACGTGTATTAATTATGATGACAAAGCAATCCATGTGGAGCAATGAAAACATGACAACTGGACTAGGCTTTACGAAGAGGTACGAGTCAAAGAGGAACGGAACGACATACCCACTAGGTAATCATATACGGGAATCTCAATCTAATTGAGGAGATGAAGAGACACAGTCAGAATGAATCAAGGCAGAATAAAGGAAAAATTCGAATATCTTCAATTAATGAGCCAAACGTTACATAATCTTCACGCAACAGTTACGATTAATCATCGAACGTTACATTAATGCCATTATTAGTCATTCATGCTCAATCACTGAAAAGAGTAGAAGTTATATTAAGAAATTCCCTATAAAAGGGAGTAAAATATAACTTGTAAGGACACGTTCGAATCACTATTGAAATATACTTACTTTTATGCATCTTTGTTGCTTTCTATTTGCAAGTCTTATTACAATTATTAGCATATTCTCTTGGTTATCAGAAACCCGAGTACTTCTTAAAATAGCTTTGGCAGAGAATCTAATTCTTCTGTTAAACATACATATTTTGGTTGAACCAAGAAGCTCAGCAAACATAATATAATGTAGAGTTTTGGAACAAGCATAATTAACCGAGAACATTATTCCAGCGACGAAGCTCTTAGCTGGATTCAACGGTGTGACCACCCGAGGAGAAATTTTGTTTCCCACACACGCTAAAGGAGTAACAAGGACCACTCTATACGAAGTGGTAAGATGGTTATATGGGTTACAATGTAATCCTCAAAAAGTCGTGGATACATTAGATGAAGGCCATACCCTTAACATACCATCAGTTGTTGAAGTTTTCATCACCGGAAGGAATCAAGCGGACAAAAGGAGACCAACCGATGACAATGGAGATGAACACAATAACTATATCCATCAACAAAGGGAAAGCGTCCAACAAATAGCAATTATAGGAACTGAAGCCTCATCCCTTTCAAAACAAAGACGATAAGAGCGAGGAGTCATCAGAATCCTATCAGGTTCCGAGATACTTTTAAGTACCATAGGAGATTGAAAACAACTAATTCAACCACATAAGAACTCGAGCATGTGGCCTTGTTCGAGAAATTTCTGGAAAGGAAGTTCTATTTGGGAACAGGGTTGAATCCCGAGCTCAGTTTAGGATTTATAAATTATCTTAAAGCTAATGTCGACTGCTTGTCGTGGTCGCACTCAGATATGATAGAAATCCCATTGGAGGTATCAGTCCAAAAGTTAAGTTTGGATCCAAACTTCCCATCAGTAAGACAAAAGAAGCGGCGGATAGTCGAGGTCAGGAACATATTTGTTAAAGAAGAGGTAACTTGATTACTTAAAATTGGTTCAATTCGAGAGGTAAAGTATCTAGAGTGGTTAGCCAACGTAGTTGTAGTTCCAAAAAAGAATAACAAGTTTAGAATGTGCGTAGACTATAAGGGTTTAAATAATGCGTGTCATAAAGGCCCGTTCCAGTTTCCAAACATTGATAAAATGATTGATGCTACGGTAGGACACGAGCTAATGATTTTCCTTGATGCTTACTCTGAGTACAATCAAATCAAGATGAAGTCGTAGGATCAAGAAAAACTTATTTCATAAGGACCTTTGGCACATATTGCTATAAATGATGTCATTGCGACTTAAGAACGCCGGAGGCACTTATCAAAGGCTTGTTAACAAAATGTTTGAGAATAAAGTAGACAAAACAATGGAAGTATATATTGATGACATGATAGTCAAGTTTTTGAATGCATGAGATCATTTGAAACACCTTCAAGAGACTTTCAACATTCTGAGGAAGCATAACATGAAGCTTACCCTAGAGAAATGTGCGTTCGGTGTTGGTTCCGGTAAGTTCTTGGGGTTCCTGGTCTAGCAGAGAGGGATCGAGGTAAATCCTGATAAAATCAAAGTCATCAAAGACATCCCGGACTAGAAAACAAGCCAGAAAGAAGTGTAGAGGTTAACCGTAAGGTTAGCAGCTTTAAACATGTTCATCTCAAGATCCTTAGAAAAGTGCCATCACTTCTTCTCACTTATCAAAAATAAGAACAATTTTGAGTGGACTCCGGAATGCAAAAAGACAATGAAAGATCTAAAAAGATACATGTCCAGCCCCCTGTTACTCTCAAAGCCGAGGGAAGACGAACAATTGTTGATATACCTAGCGAAACTCGGAGGTAACGATAAGTTTTGTTTTGGCCCGAAATGAAGAAGGTACGTAATTTTCTGTCAATTATCTTTGTAAAATATTGTCGAGAGCGGAGAGTCACTATCCACACCTCAAAAAATTAGCCTTAGCTCACGTATCTGCCTCTCGAAAGCTTAGGCCTTATTTCTAATACCACCCGATAGTCGTTATGATGACTTTTCCAGTAAGGAATATCCTTCACATGCCTGAATTGTCAGGTCTTTTGGATAAATGGGCACAAACTAGGACTGAGATCAAGTTGCAAGTTTTGGTTGACTTTGTTGCCGATTTTGATCTTACATTAATGCCCTTTACTGCTAAGGAAGCAGTGTCGGTGTCAAAAACGGCATCGGTAGTTTGGACCTTGTTTACAGACGGAGCTTCCAATGTAAAAGGGTCCGGTCTCGGGATAGTTTTGATCAAGCCCTCGGGGTAACCTTGAGGTAGGACATTAAAACGGTTCTGTTAACTAAAAATGAAGTTGAGTATGAGGCTTTGGTTGCAGGACTGGAACTGGATCGGGGACTCGGCTCCAAGCTCATTGAGATAAAATGTGACTCCCAGCTGGTAGTAAACCAAGTGTATGGGATTTTCGACACAAAGGAAGAACGCATGCAACAGTATTTGAACAAGGTTCAGGAATTGCTTACACGATTCAAGGAATGGTCAATCATACACATTCCAAGGAAAGAAAATGTGGAAGCAGATGCATTGGCTAATTTGGGATCATCTAGGAAGATAGAGGATCTAACTCTGGTACTGTCATTTAACTTATGAATTAGGTATTGGATATGGATAGTTACTGTGAAGCTAATTCGACCAACTTAGTATTGGACTAGAGGAATGAGTTTGTTGAGCATCTTCAGCATGGCAACTTACCCAAAGACCCAAAGGCATCCCGAGCACTACAAATCGAAGCAGTTCGTTACTACCTCGTAGATGGGAAGTTATACAGGGGATCATTCCAAGGACCATTGGTTTGGTGTCTGGAGGGGCGGAGGCAGAGTACGTGATGAGGGAAGTCCATGAAAAAAATTGCGAGAATCATTCTGGTGCAAATTTGTTAGTTGTAATGTTGGTTAGGGCAAGTTACTATTGGCCTCGGAGAGAGAAGGACGCAAAGGAGTTTGTTCAGAAGTGACACAAGTGTCAACACCATTCAAAATTAGTGCATCAACAAGCAGAGCTCTTGCATTTGGTGTTTTCTCCATGGCCATTCATGAAATAGGGAATGGATATAGTTGGCCCTCTGCCATCCGGCCCCCAAAAGGTAAGATTTCTTTTTATTTTAACTACCTACTTCACTAAATGGGTTAAACCATGTCCTTATTAGAAGATCGGTGAGCGCAAAGTGGTCGACTTCATATGGGACCACATAATCTGCTGATTTGGAATATCGAAGAAAATTCCCTGTGACAACGGGCCACAGTTCGTAGGTTTAAAAGTCACAAATATTTTGGAAGATTTGAAAATCAATAGGATTACATCTTCACCATACTATCCAAGTGCTAACAGACAAGCAAAATCAACAAATAAGGTGATTATCCAGAACCTTAAAAAGAAGCTAGAAGATGCTAAAGGCAAGCAGCCTGAAGAGCTACCGGGTGTGTTATGGGCGTACCAGACAACTACGAAATCGAGCACGGGAGAAACACCTTTCTACCTTGTGTATGACACAGAAGCTCTGATACCGGTGGAAGTAGGGGAACCAACTTTAAGGTTTTCCCAAACAAACGAAGAAGCCAATGAAGTGTTGCTGGTGAGGCTGGACTTGCTCAATGAACACCGGGATATGGCATACCTGAGGATAATGGCTCAAAAGAAAAGGATGGGAGTATATTATAATCGATGGTCCAATCTCTGTTACTTCAAAGTAGGAGACTTGGTTTTGAGAAAATTAACTCAGAACAATGGGAAAGTCAATGCCGGGAAGATGGGACCAACATAGGAAGGTCCTTATCGGGTTTCGGCTATCAACGGTAAAGGATCATACGAGTTGAAAAATAAAGATGGAGTCAAATTGCCAAGAATTTAGAACGTGTCTCACCTCAAAATGTACTATTGCTGATGGATGTTACCAATACTGAAAGTATATATTGTACTACTTTTCTCTTTTTCTAGTTTTTGTCCCAGTCAGGTTTTTACAGCAAGGTTTTCAATGAGACAGTGATGGAAAGCATACTATTAAGGAAGCGTCATCGACAAAGGCAATACCTTTAAATGTTAAGGCACGAGAGTTTCACATCGATGGTGAACGACTTTGTGAATGGTTAAATAATCTTTGGTTTTTTGGCAAGCTTTGCCTTCCATCACTAAAAAAGGATATAAGCATTCACAAGTTGTTTCGACGAAGCAAGACTTTCATTGTTCAAATTCACATACTTCGCATTCGAACACTAGGGGAGGAATAGTATAAGATAAGGCAACAAGAATTCCACGAAAATCGAGGACTTCTAGAACCGGGAGCAATAATGTCACATCAGGGATAGGGACTGCATGATCAGACTCGTAGAGATAAGTTGTACATGTTAACCACATGTATTGGTAGTTTTTTACTTTAGCGAATAGATATTTGTGTACTTTTAAAGATAGAAGGAATAACATAAGGTATTTTTATTTTTATCTTATTTCTTGTCCAAATGATGAGTTAATATTAGCATTTGAAAGTTAACAAAAACTTCAAATGCTTGTGCCGGAATGAACATGAGACGTCCTCTTCAAGAGCACCGTAAACATAAGGGCCTTCTCTTATGAAATCCTCATAGTAAAAAGTTGATGCCGAAGGAATATATGCCTGGAATCAAAAGCTATCAGACGAAAATATACCCGAAGCTTTAATAACTAAACGCAAAAAGAATATATCTTGCACAACAGTTAAGCAAAAATACTTTATCTATTTATCAAGTGCCAAACTCGGTGAAAAATTTGGAACAATTATAAAGTACAAACAAAGAGAGAAAAAGAGAGAGAAAAGAAGAAGAAGTTATGCATCATTGCCACCAGAACCCGAAACGAGAGAAGGATCTGTGTTTCCCTCGGTAGAGGAAGGCAGATCCACTACCGGTTTGAGACCTTCATCTTCTTCAATATCCCCTTCAGTTCCCGAGTACTTGGAACCAGTACTCGAGGAGTCAGTTGCAGCGGGCTGAGTGGATTCTTTGTTGTGGGCCATTTATCTCGTTCGCTCTGCTACATCCGAGCCTCAAGCTCTCCCATCTTAGCAGCTTTTTCCTCCAACACCGGGAGGCATGTAGAAAGTTTATTCCTTTCGGCTAAAATTTGATCACTCTCGGAAGCGAGCCCTTGCTTATCAAGGAACAACCTTTGCAGGCCTTCAGAAGCAAGTTGGCATGTGAAAAAGAATATTAAAGTTAGGGTTTCCATTACAGCATGTGAGCAGGAAAGAAGATACAAAGAAATTAGTACGGTACTTGTGCCACGCTATGATGGCATTGTTTATTGGACATTCCTCATAAAGGGAGCGCATTTTCTTCCGATCTTTCTCCGAAGCCAGCAGCTAAAGATAGTTCGCAAACTCTACTGGCTTGGATAAAAGATGGCACTCTTTAGAAACCGAAAGAGTGGTGCTCCCCCTCCCTCGAGGATATGGGGAAGAGGGTGAATAATCATGCCTTAAGTTCTCGTTGGCAGGAGAACGAGGAATAGAAGTGTCCCTTTCTTGTTCAGATGGTACCCGAGGAGGATATGTAGTTGTCGCTGGTGGCAAAAGAGCAACTGGTGTCGATGGGCGTGAACCCATCGGTGTGGAAGGTGAAAAAGCAACGGTGACAGAAAACGTATTTATGGTTATTTGCTTGGTGTCAGAGGCAGAAAAGGCCTGGGGTCCAAACTCCATAAACCAGAACAACAACGGGGGTTGGGAAGAGAGAATTGGCACTCCCTACCAGTTCCATCTCACCCCAAAGTGTTTGAGTTTCCTCCAGTGTTGGATTATTGAGATCCCTCGGTTCATCATCTGGTTGAACTTATGAAGATCTTATTCTCTTTAGAAGGCAAGCCTCTCCATAACTAGCTTCTCCTTCATCATCGAGGACCACTATGACTGTGGCCGGCTCAGTCTGTGTTTTCTTTAACTTTTTTTTTTGAGTCCCACACGAGTAAGAACGTCGTCTTTTTGGTTGCTTGTTCTTGGGTTGGGGACTCAGAGAGGAGGCACCCTCACCGGAAGTAGATCTGCGAGCTCTACTTCGGGCTAGGGCACCTTGCAACACCCTTCTAGCCTCCACGGGGTCCTATAAAGCGTCAATTTCGGGGCAAATGATAGAGCCCCTCAAAAGTCCTAGACTAGGAAAAAAGTGGACTAAGCAATTTTTTCATGACATTACTTGTGTTTATACAAAGATAAAAGGAAAAAGGACTTAGCTTACCATCATATTTGGCTTTCCACCCGTATTTAGGAGTCATTTCCTTCCACCGGCGAGATATTGGTGTTGTAATGTCCAGAATTGTCTAAACCCGCTGTTTCAAATCTTGAACACATGGTGGATTACATTGGGTAGTTGAAACAAAGAAAATAAAATAATTGGTAATAACAGGAAGCAATCGTTTCACAAATGAGAGGAGTGAATGCCGAAAACTTACCAAAACAGTTCCACGACTAGGGAAAAGTTGGAGTTGTGGCTGGGATGATGTCTCTGGTAGTGGTGATGATGAATCATTCCATCCAACCACAATCGTTGTCATCATCTACGTTGGTGAGAAGAGCATGGCGACCACACTTACTATAGTTCATTATTCCCCCACAAAAACTTTTGGGGGAGTAAAGGTTCATCATGTGCGCAAAGGTTAGGGTTTCCCCGCTCTTCATGCACAGTTAGCGAAGGCAAGCCACACTCTGCCATATAGATGCGCCTACTTGTGCTAAACAGACGTGATACCGGTGGTAGAAATCTAAAATTATCAGGTCGAGCCCTTCACTCGACCCTAGGGTCAATGGACCCCAGGTAAAGGGATGCATATAAATATAAGTAAACCCCTCCTTGGAAAAGGTAACCCATTCTATCATATCCAGGGAAAGGATTTCAAGATTGGGGTAGTTGCAGTCCTTCACAATTGGAATACTCAAAGGGAGAATGGATGAGGGATACATGTTAAATGGCTAAGTTCGTGAAGAGGCAGAAGAAGCCTTTTCTTGAAAGTCGTTAGTGATACTGAGATGTTGTGGTATTATGGTGCTAATAGTGGAAGGTTCGGAATCAACTTCGATATCCTTGTTTTTGTTTTTCTTTGGGCCTCCACCGAAGATGAGACCAGTGTTTATGAAGAAAGCAGTTAAATCCATGGTGATGAAAGGTCAGTAAAACTTTTCCTGAGAAAGTTGAAGAAGATGGAAAAAGTCCTTAACAGATGCAAAGAGAAAGAAAGGCTTTTGAAAGTTGTAAAAGTGAAGAAGTATAAGTATTGAGTAGCAAAGAAGTTGTGGACGGCAAAAAGCGTGGTCATGATTACCTTGAAAATCGACAAAAATATTTGTTAAATCATGGGGCAACACGTGTTAGGGGAATTAAATGCGAGAAGACGTGCGCCCTTTCAAGCGTCAGGGACTATTCAGGAACTTTCCCGCCAAGAAAGGGATCTTCACCAACTTTTCGGTAACACCAAGATATGTCACCGGAAAGTAGGGGGACTATTTGTGTAGGGTAAAACCATTTTATAACAAATGATCGAATGGAAACATGACATGTGGAACTGAAAATAGGCAAAGGTTTGTCATTGAATAACATTCAATGAGGGAATATTTACTAACATTAAGTGAGCGAACATTGCAGAGAATATTTGCATTCATAGTCTGTGGTTACGCATTCATCAATGTCTCTTTTATTATTATTTAAGAGGAGCTTGATCTTAGGATCTTGTTTCCCTAGGTAAAGCTATAAATAGCAGGCTCAACAGCCATTGTAAGGACACGAAACTTTTTGCCTACAAAAGCTTTATTTTATTACTTTTGCTCTTAGTTAAACACCTCTACTTACACTTTGTCGTTATTTTAATTTTTGTCCTCAGAGGCATTGCATTCAGAGCTGGGCTTGTCATCTTCTTCAATTGCAATTGTTAATCGTAATTTTAACCTTATCTCTTTATCATTTTTGGATCAAATCAGTTCGCTTGTCTATAAACCACGTAACAAATTTAACTGTACCGTTTTTCGGGTTAACAATATATATATTGCTAGAGAAATTTTGATATACAAGATGAAAGTTAGAACTAACTTTCTAACTAGAAAAAGAGACATCAAAAGAATTAGGGTTGAAGGACTTGAATGTAGTGGTGAAAAAATGGCAGAGAGTAAGGTCACTAGCTGGGGTATAGAAACAAGAAAAAAATAAAAAAGAACATTGATTACTTCTGTTAATCACATTTCAACAGTATGTAACTGTTGTTTGATAAAATTAAAGAAAGGATATTATTGTTATCAAGACCGAGCCTTAACCGGAAAATGGAGTTCGGATGAAGATCCCTACGTTACGGCCGTGATGGAGTTTCATGAATTCGAGTAAACGTAGTGGGAGTTTGGACATAAGAGTGGTAAAATTCTAAAACATGGCGAAAGATTTTTCAACTAAAAATGATATTTGAAATTTAACGTTGTGTTTGGACATAAATATGATTTTGGGTTCATTTTGAAGTTTTTTGAGTGAAAATATAGAAAAGCAACTTTTTGGAATTTTTCAAATTTTTGAAAATTTCCTAAATACATCTACAAATGAAAACTGAAAAGTTTATAAACAAATGTTGATTTCGAAAAAAAAGTAATTTTTAAAATAAAATAAAAAAGTAAAATTTCTTATGTCCAAACGGGCTCACAAATCTAATATTGTATGTTCTCACCCGTCACCCGTGTCTATTGCAGCATAAAACCCTCGGTCTTGTTATGAACTTATGATTTCTGTTTTAAAAGACAGTTTGATGCACGAAATATTTCGCTTTTCACGCATGATCTGAACTTTGTATAAATATATATATATATATATATATATATATATATATATATATATATATATATATATATC
>ML256255.1:34997-84433 GCA_005239495.1 Nicotiana undulata | reverse complement strand
ATATATATATATATATATATATATATATATATATATATATATATATATATATATCTCCTATAGTCGGTTTGGTTCGATTTTTTCGATTATTTTTTTATTAAAATAAATCAAATCAAATTTGATCGGTTTTTAAAATTCAAAATCAAAACCAAATCAAACCAAAAAATTCAATTATTTTGATCAATTTGATTTGGTTCGATTTTTCAGGTTTTTATGAACACCCTTGCGCCAGAGATTACTAAACGTAAAGAACTTTGTCAGTCAACTCAAAGAAGGCACCGTGATCGGAACTGATCCTCTAACGGCCCAAAGCATTTGAATATTCGCGTTATTAATGGTCATGTAAGCTGGGTAAGGTACATACCAAATTACCAAGTGATTCTTTTTTTAAAATATTTCTTTTTACATTTTCACATATATAACAAGTGGATTTAGAATTTAACTAAGTTCGTAGTTTATTATATGTATATATTTAGTATATTTTTCCAACACATATATAGAGTTAGAGGTGAAGTTATGGATTCTTATGAACCTATATACATATATAATATATTGTGCCTCCGCCACTACAAGGAGACATGGATGTGTTCTTTTTAAAAAAAATAAAAATAAACATGGATCTGGATGTTAAATAGGATGCCCTTAAAGTGGGTAAATTTTTCGCCAACTCTCTTTTTTAATAAGATGCTTAACGAATGACTATCTTTTAATTATTTTTTGTAACTTTTAGACGTTTAAATATACTTTTACAGCAAACTAATTTTTTTTTATTTTTTTATTATTATTATTGCATAAATTAGCATTCAAGTTTAGATAGGTTCAACCAGATAGAATAAAAAAAAAAGGTCATGTTAACTTAATCTAAAGTTTAATTAGGTCAAAGCGAGTTGACTCAAAGATTCATCCGTCTAAACTTGTTGCAAGTCATAAAACTTAAAAAACAGTCCAAAATTATATTCACGTCCAAATACAACTTTAATTTATAAATATCATGTTTACTTGATTTTTTTTCCACTTCTTCTTGAAAGTTTACAATTCTTATGTCCATACGCCCACTTAGATTTATGGGAAAAAGGCCAAAATTGTCCCTATACTATCGAAAATTAGTCACGTTTATATCCGTTTTTACTTTCGGTCTAAATATATGCCTGCCGTTAAGAAAATAGACAAAATCGTTCCTAACCCTAACGACTGTCCATGACGCAGCGACTAAAATGACGTGATGGACTCCATGTCACTAATTATTTTTCATATGTAATAATAAATAACTAAACCCACTAAAATTAGTCTTCTTCTTCTCTAACAACATACCATCATTACTGTAAATTCAAGGTTCTTGTCATACTCCACAAAAATAATTTCATAAATTTCCATCATTACCGGTCAATGTTCGAACCTCCACTCCAGCCGTCTTCCACCAAGAAAATACCCCATATTCTCTCCACCAATAAAGTCATCACCAATAACTCATCGAATTAACATTTCGAGCAATTATTATCTAAATTTCGGCTTCTTAGGAAGGAATATGTAGTAAACTTCCTCATCTTTTTAAACTCCGAAAATACTGTAGGAGTGTTTTTACAAAATTACTGAACTAAGATGTTCTAAAACCATGGTAGTATATGATTGCTCTGTTTTGGTGTGTTTCCCGGTGGATTTTTTCCCCAAGGAGTTAATAAATTTTGTATCTCACTGATAAATCATTTAGTAATATGAAATGTCACATCAATTAATCGGTGCTCCCTTTTTGTAATTTATTTTTTGCAAAAAGGTCGAGGAACCATGTCATTTGCTATGTGGATACTAGGCATTCTGAGAGATACACTTTTTTTTAACCAATTTAATCGGAATATAGTTGGTTAATATGGAGGAAAATTGGCAAAAATTAGCTAGTTTTAGTGGGTTTAGTTATTTATTATTACATATGAAAAATAAATAGTGACATGGAGTCCATCGTGTCATTTTAGTCGATGAGTTATGGACAACTATTAGGGTTAGGGACGATTTTGTTCACTTTTTTAACGGCAGACGTATATTTGGACCAAAAATAAAAACAGGTATAAACGTGACTAATTTCGATACTATAAGGACAATTTTAACTTTTTTCCCTAGATTTATTCCATTTCAAACTAAATACTCCTATTCCAAGCTTGAATTTAGATAGAATGTCTTTGAATGAAATTTCCCGCCAGAAATAAAACTGGAAAGTACCTATCACAATTAACCTGCCTATTGACAGAGAGGAGAAGATAGTAAGATAATGAATGCCATTAAGTAATGGCTGCGAATATGTTTTTGTGGTCCTACTTACCCTACCCTTACTAGGAGACTTTACAATAAAAGTCAACAGTGTCTGACTTTTTGTCATGTATTGGGTGGGCTAAAGTTTCCTATGCTCTTCATCATTACTGCGGTCCAAAATAAGTTTTTTTTTTTAATGTTTTTACGCAGATTAAAAAATTTATTTTTTAACATTAATTAGCAATAAAATTGATCATATTAACTTTTACTATCTCACATAAATACTCATAACACATACTCCAACACTATTTACTCCAAGAACAATGTAGGAAAAAAATAATTAATTCATTCTTGAAATTTGGAAAAATCACTTATTTTGGACCACAAGAAAAAGATCAAAAAATCACTTATTTTGAACCGGAGAGAGTATTATTAATACTAGTCTTGTATTTTTCTATTCCTAATCATTTGCTATTTCATAATGTGTCATTATTTTCAGCTAGATTGACTTTATTCTTGAGCCAAGAGTCTTTCGAAAACAACTACTTTGCCGTCAAGGTTTACGTATACTTTAGTCTTTTCATATTCATACTTGTGAAATTTCACTGAATTTATTGTTGCATTGTAGTTCTATAATTACCATGTTAGATTTTGACAATATTTAATAGTATTGCTGTTCGATTAGTTGACTCTCTGAAATTTTTGCTGGTGGTGGTTTGATTTCTCGCCTTATTATTCCATCTCTCATTTCCCTTTCCCTCTCTCCTATGTATAATAATCGAAAATTAAAGAAAAACCCCCATTGAGAGTTCGAAAGAGAATCTCTTTTTCGACCTCTTTTTGACTGCCCACTTCGCAAAAGTAGGTACATCATAAGTATCAAAAGCAACACCTAGTTAGCAAATTTGGTGGAAAAGGTTGAAAAAGGTTAAATATGAAAAACGAGAGAGCAGTGAAAAGTTAAAAATGAGTATACCAACAATATCAAAATGTAGGATAGGTTTACGATAGAATTTAACACGTCTTAGAAAGGCAAATAGCAGGTAATAAAAGTAGTAAGTAAAACACATGACCCACCAATTATTGCTCTCTCCTATTTATTACTATATTAGTATGATTTCTCATTTAATACTACCAACAAAATTGCTCTTAGGTTATTCATTTTTTCCGTTTTTTTTTTTCTCCATCTAACAACTCTTTACTCACTTCACTTCTCGATATAATTTACACCTTTCAACCTATTCTTGAACATCTGATTATTTGCACGACTAATAGGAGACGTAGAATCAGGTAGGGGTGCCAACCTATTTTGTTTGATGCGGTGCGGGGCGGGGCCAGTAACAATTTTTTAAAGTTTTTAAAGCGGAGCAGGACGAGTTGCGAGTTTAATGCGGGCAATTTTGGATTTTATCTTTTTTGAAACAAAACAATCATTTCAACTATAATTTTATATTTTTTCTTCACTAACACGAATACTATTTTGATTTATAATGAACCAATTTACATAAATCTCACCAAAATGATATTACATACGTCAAGATATCGTATTAGTAATAGGTTTATGATAGTAATCCATTTATCTTAGAAGATCAGCGTTATACTCTCTCAGTTTTATGTTTATGTGATTCTATTAAAATGTCAAACTAGTTTGTTTTAGGAAAAAAATTAAAGAAAAAAACAAAAAAAATAAGCGGGGCGGGGCGGGGCGGGTTGAAATTTTTGTGGGTTTTGTAAACCCCGCCCCGCCCCATTGTCATCCCTAAAATAAGGCGTTTTGATAGTCTACCTATATCACAGACTCTTAAGGTGTAGCCTTTTCTCGAATCTTTCTGCACCTCCTTCATAAGGAATCGAGCTTCGTTTGCCATATCTCACTAGAACGTAAGGGCTCGTTTGGTATGACGAATAAAAAGTAATTGATTTCGGAATTAAATTTAAAAAGAGCTATTGTATGTTTGGTTGGGAGAAAATTACGGTATAATTAATCTCCGGAAATATATTATTTTATCCTCATGAGAAATAGGAATAACTAACACACGATAACTAATCCCGAAATAACTGATTCTTGGATAACTTCTTTCCAACCAAACGACCCCTGCCTCTTCTAGCAATGGTATAAAGCTATGCACTAGAGATAAATAATTTTTACTTTGGTTGATAGTAGAAGTGTAGGTAAATTCTAAGATTGGAATTGGAATCTGATAATTCTGTTCACAACAGCCAGGACCATTCGTCTTCTAAAGCAGAATCCGAAGCAAGAGTACGTCAGTTTTTTATCAACAGAGGAGCAAAATAATGGTCAAAATTTAGACCGCTCACAAAATTCGACCTATAGAATAAGAACTGATTAAGAGGGAACGAGGCAATTATCCAACATTAAAACGTAACATCAAAACTCTTTCCTCTTTTATTATGACTAAAATAGAAAAGAAAACCTAGCTTAGCTTTATTTTTTTTGAGCCATCAATAACTATTTCCTTTCTTTCAAAAAGTTATCTTAGTTTGACTTGACACAAATTTTAATAAAGAAAGAAGATTTTTGAGATATGAGATCTTAAATAAGCTATAATATTTGTGTAAATATAAATTTTTTAAAATTTATGGTCTGAAATCTGCCATATCACTTGTATGACTATAAATACTGTCAAGAAGTTGGAATATTAATAAACATCTCTTAATTTTTTTATCTGTGTTCAATACATACAATAAAAATTCGACTTGGAGCCATTCTTCAAAAATATCATTGGTGTCGGCAGAAGCAAAACCAAAATTTAAAGTTTATTAGTTTTAAACTCTGCAGTCGTATTCATAGCTCGTTATTATATTCACCATTAAATATTTATATATATATATATTTCCTAATATAAATATAAGATCGTCTAAGCAAAAGCTCTCTTCTATTTCCTTGTATTCTTTCAATTGATTCTTTTTTACTTTTAGATGAGATCAAGATCCAATAATTTCAAGCACATAACACGTTAAAATATGCCAACCCACAATAAACCATAGGTTAATAACATTAAATTCTTCCTTTGAAAACCGTTCCTTCATTAAAAACTCTTGAAAAGTGAGAAATCTCCACATGTACTTCATACTTCACCACAGCACACTCACTTCCACTCTCTCACTCACTCTTTGCAAAAATAGCCACAGTAGCAAATTCTCCACCTTTTTCTTCCTCCTTATCAATGGCTACTACTCCATTTTCTCTACTTTTCTTCTTTCTATTTCTCTTTAGCCCATTTTTCTTATCTTTTGCCCAAAGAAACCCAGAAATTCAAGCTCTTGTATCGTTCAAACTTAATATTCATGACCCAATTGGAGCACTCAACAACTGGGATTCTAAATCTCCTTCTGCTCCATGTGACTGGCGTGGAATTGTGTGTTTAAACGACACCGTTAGTGAACTCCGTTTGCCACGTCTACAGTTGAGTGGTCCACTCACTGCGGAAATTGCTAACCTGCGCATGTTGCGTAAGCTTAGCCTCCGTTCCAATTTCTTCAATGGTACTATCCCTGCTTCACTCTCTAAATGCACATTACTTGATACTGTTTATTTACAGTACAACTCGTTTTCCGGCGAGATTCCGCCGGAGTTCTCGAAGCTGAAACAGCTTTTTACTTTTAATGTCGCCGGAAATCAAATGTACGGTGAAATCCCCGGTGAGCTGCCGGGGAATCTCCGGTACTTTGATATTTCGTCAAATTTGTTTTCTGGTAGCATACCGGAGAAAATATCGGAACTGTCTCAGCTTACTCTGTTCAATATTTCTTACAACCAATTTTCTGGAGGAATTCCGGCGAGTTTTGGTTTACTTCAGCAGCTTCAGTATATTTTACTTGATTATAATAAATTAGAAGGAACATTGCCTTCTGCAATTGCTAACTGTTCATTTTTAGTGCATTTGAGTGCTGAAGGCAATAGTATTAGTGGTATTATTCCTGCGGCAATTGCTGCTCTTCCTAAGATTAATGTGATTAATTTATCGCATAATAACCTTTCTGGACTTTTACCACCTTCAATGTTCTGCAATGGTTCTGTAAACCCTCCGTCCCTTAGGATTATTCAATTGAATCACAATGCTTTTACGGAGATTTTGCAGCCGCAGTTGTCAACATGTGTTAGTTTTTTGCAAGTTTTGGATGTTCACCAGAATCAGATACATGGAAATTTTCCAACTTTCTTGACAGACAATTCTACATTGAGGTCTCTGGACTTGTCAGGGAATATGTTTTCGGGTAAAATCCCCGGTTCTATTGGGAATTTGTTGAGATTGGTGCAACTTAGAATGGCCAATAATTCGTTTGAGGGTGATATACCCATTGGGATCACGAAATGTAGTGGTCTGATGGTTCTTGATCTTGAAGGGAACCGATTGATAGGGGAAATTCCGCACTTTTTAGGTGATTTTAGAAGCTTGAAGATTTTGTCACTCGGAAGAAATCAGTTTTCGGGTTTGATTCCGTCTAGTTTTGGCAATATCACTAGTCTTGAAAGTCTGATTTTGGAAGGGAATCATCTGACGGGAAGCTTGCCTGAGGAGTTAATGTTTTTGAGCAATTTAAGTATATTAAACCTTGGCGGAAACAAGTTTTCTGGTAGTATTTCTGATGGTATTGGGAACTTTCAGCAGTTATCAGTTCTGAACTTGAGTAGAAATGGATTCTCGGGGAGTATTCCGTCCAGCATTGGAACTGTGTATAAGCTAGTAGCCCTTGATTTGAGTGGACAGAATTTATCGGGGGAATTGCCATCAGATCTTGCTGGTTTGCCTAATTTACAAGTGATTGCTTTGCAAGAAAACAAGTTGTCTGGGAATGTTCCTGAAGGTTTTAGTAGCTTAATGGGTCTGCAGTACTTGAATCTATCTTCCAATTCATTTTCGGGTCATATACCATCTACGTTTGGCTTCTTGACCTCGTTAGTTGTCCTTTCATTGTCTAACAATAACATATCTGGTTCAATTCCTCCCGAGTTGGGTAATTCCTCTGCTTTGGAGGCTTTAAATCTGCGGTCAAATGCATTGAGTGGCCAAATTCCTGCTGATCTTGCACGTCTTTCCCGCTTGAGTGTGCTGGATTTGGGAAGAAATAACCTGACGGGTGAAATCCCAGAAATTATTTCAAATTGTTCATCCCTCACATCGCTTGTGCTGGACATGAACCATCTTTCCGGGGTCATACCAGCGTCACTGTCGAGCTTATCAGGCTTAAATACGCTTGACCTCTCTGGAAACAACTTGAATGGAGAAATCCCAGAAAATCTTACAATGCTCCCTAACTTGGTGAACTTCAATGTGTCGAACAATAAATTGGAAGGCGAGATACCAATGACTCTCGGCTCTCGTTTTAATGATCCATTGGATTACATTGGCAACCAGGGTTTGTGCGGGGAGCCATTGGACATAAAATGTGAGAGATCTAGTAATGATAGGAAAAGACTGATTATGTTTATTGCAGTGGCTGCAAGTGGAGGTCTTCTCCTTGCATCATGCTGCTGCTTTTACATATACGCCCTGTTGAGGTGGCGCAGGAAGCTCAAAGAAAAGGCAGCTGGAGAGAAGAAGCATAGCCCTGCAAGGGTCAGTTCAAGGTCCAGTCGCAGTCGTGGCAGTGGCGTCAATGGTGGACCAAAACTTGTTATGTTCAATAACAAAATCACAGTTGCTGAAACAATCGAAGCAACAAGGGAATTTGATGAGGAAAACGTGCTAAGCAGAACACGCCACGGAGTGCTGTTCAAGGCCTGTTACAATGACGGAATGCTACTTTCAATCTGTAGACTACCTGATGGATCACTAGATGAGAACAAGTTCAGAAAAGAGGCCGAATCACTTGGCAGATTGAAGCACAGAAACCTAACTGTTCTCCGCGGGTACTATGCTGGCCCCCCAGACCTTAGACTACTTGCTTATGATTACATGCCAAATGGGAACCTTGCGACACTGCTTCAAGAAGCATCCCACCAAGAAGGTCATGTCCTCAATTGGCCAATGCGACACCTCATTGCACTTGGCATTGCGCGTGCATTGGCTTTCCTCCACGCATCCTCTATTGTTCATGGAGATGTTAAACCACAAAATGTCCTATTCGATGCAGACTTTGAAGCCCATCTTGCAGATTTTGGACTAGACAAGCTTACAGTAGCCACACCAGCCGAGCCTTCAACTTCTATATCAGTTGGGACTATAGGATACGTAGCGCCAGAAACAGCATTAACAGGAGAAGCCACGAGACAGTCAGATGTTTATAGCTTTGGCATTGTATTACTGGAACTACTAACAGGAAAAAGGCCATTAATGTTCACTCAAGATGAGGACATTGTGAAATGGGTAAAGAGGCAATTACAGAGAGGGCAAATATCAGAACTGTTAGAGCCAGGATTGCTTGAGTTGGACCCAGAATCATCAGAATGGGAGGAGTTTTTGTTAGGAATAAAAGTAGGTTTGCTTTGCACAGCACCGGACCCCCTAGATCGACCCACCATGACCGACGTTGTGTTCATGCTTGAAGGTTGTCGCGTCGGCCCCAATATATCTTCTGCTGATCCCACCGATCAAATTTCACTCGCCTGAAGAACCAAGACCTGCAATGGTAACGCGTTAAAACCTAAGGTTTCATTCTAATTCTTTGCCTTTTTTATTGGCTCTGTTAATATTTGTGGAATTTTGATTACATTGTAACACTAGCTAGCACCAGCTGTTCAGTTTTAATTCTCAAATTTTGTAGCTATAGCCATTTGATTGATTCTGTTTTCTATTACAAAAAATTAAAGTGTATTCTCATTACCTGTTTAAGCTTTTAGATAGGTGGTTATACTATTCAAGAATTCCTTTAGGTGGAGACCAGACTACAGAGTAATACTACTAAGGTTTTTTTTCTTTGAAAGAAAATGTTGAAACACTGTTAGGGAGTCATTAATAGGACAGGTGTGCACTTAATTAGGATTGAAGGTACTTAAATGGGAACTGAAATGTTGCCATTATTGTAAACTTTAGAGTTAATGGTATACATAGAGAGACACCCTGTCAAAAAAGAAAGAAAAACACAATAGTCAAAAGTCGCATTTTCAATAATTGCGTTAAGGTGTGTATTCAGAAGCATTAATGAAGAAGTAAGATGCATTAAAGGAGTGTGTAATCACTATTCAGCAGCATTAATGAAGTAGTACGATCACGGGCGGATCTAGTGTAATATTAGCCGTACTTTCGACGTGAAACATAAATTTATGTGAAAAGATTTACTATAATTACAATAAATACAGGGGCTAAATCCATAGTCTTAAGAATACAACGGGTTTAGTTACTTCCTCTCACTGACTTGTTTTTCAACATGCCTACAGCCATGGCCGGGTCTGTAATGTAACGTGTGATTTTTCGTGGACTCATTAGTTCTTGCCCAAACCCTATATACGTGTTAAGAAATTCATTAAATATCTACGATAACCTTTCTACCCTACAGAGTAGGGGTAGAATTTGCGTACATTCTACCTTTTCCAGACCTCACTTATAAAATTTTACTGGATCATTGTGCTGTCGTCGTCGTCTCTGCAGACTACAGAGTGCCAACAGAAAGAAAAGTAAAGACAAACAAGGCCCCTCTCATGCTTCAGGTAGGGGGCTGGGAATGCGAGGGAACGAGATTTGTGGGCGTTGGGGAGATGAGGGGTCAAATATTGAGGCGATTTGGGGACACAAAGGAAAAAAGAACTATTTTGAAAGAGACAAAGGGCGAGAGAGACTTCACGGCAAGATGACTTTGATAGTGACACTCAGATGAATTAATTCCCAACATTTTATGGGCTGTGTCATTATTTTATGTATTTCATTATTGTTTTCTTTTTTATTTTGTGATACATGTGCAGTATGGTCAGAACAATTTTTGTCTTGTCCTGATAGAAATATTTATTCATATTTAATATTTCCACATAATGTTATATAAAAACCTGAGAAAACGATAATTCTATCTGTTCATTTATGTAAAAAATTTGGTGTGTCACGTATCATTAGCGGTGATGGATCCAAAATATTAATTTAATGAGTTTCGGAAGTTTTAGCATTGCACTTATTGTATTGTTATAATTATGGATTCAAATTTTAGTTTTGTATTATTCGTGAGCCGGAGGTTTATCGAAACAACCTCTCTACCTTAAAGGTAGGGGTAAGTTTTGCTGCACACTACCCTTCCTAGGCCCCACTTCAGACTTCATTTGTGAGATTTTCACTAGATTTGTGTTTACTCGTAAAACGATACAGTTGAATTTATACGTGGTTTCTAGACAAACAAACTAATTTGATCCCAAAATAATGCAGTAATTAAAGAAATATACAATACTTAGCCTTAGAATATAGGTGAAACAACAGAGATGACAATTCTGGGAACATGATTTTCGAGCACGGCAATGATGAGATCAAAAAGCAAGAAAGTAAGATTGTGTTAAGTTTTGTATAGAATGTAGTATAAGTTTAGCCAGAAAATTCGTGTCCTTTACAATGATAAGTGAGCTCATTATTTATCGCTATGTCTAGGAAATGAGGTCCTTCTTTAATGTCAATTATGAGGGTCCTTGATGAAGATGTAATAGTGAACAGAAATGCCAAATTCTCTGTAATGCTGCAGAATATTCCCTATTAAATGCTATTGGGCCCATACACCTTTAAGAACGTTATCCTTTCCAGTAACAAGCAGAATGACTGTGTTCGGTCTTCAGTCATCCCCGTCTTGGATTCCATGTGTCCTCCCTTTAGACGACCACGTATCATATCATATTTCATTCTATACAATTTTTTATTATTGTTATTGTTGTTGTCGTCGTATGTATCATTGGGATAGAACGGAAACTCTCTTAACTTCAAATATTATAATGCACAATATGTTAAAATTTCACAAAAAGGATTGCAGAATAAATACAGGCATAAGTAATACTATCATTTTGTGACTAATGCTTTTTTTTACAGTAAATTATCTTGACTTGTCGAGGGCGAATAAATATTTTTCTGATTTAATTTTTACATCCCTGAGCAATCAAGATCTAACTACAAATGATTTCTACTTAATTTGGTAATATTGTCGACCATATCACGAAATTATGCTCCAAAAGGATAAGGCCAGCAACATGAAATGATTTTTCTTATATAAAGAGCTAAAAATTCTTTTCACATTAACAAGGCATGGAATATAGTAGCTTGTTTTTAGGCCCGTTTGGCCATAAATTTTATTTTCCCAGAAATTTTTATATTTTTCGAAGCTAGTGTTTGACCATGAAATTTTTTAGAAAGTTGTTTTTCAAAATTTTATTTTAAATCACTGACATAAATTCAAAAACAATTTCAAAGTGTATTTATGTCCAAAGATAAATCTAATTTTTAAATACCATTTCACTTTAAAAAAAATCACGTTTTTCGGAATTTTACAATTTTTTTGTCCAAACGCCCTCCCAGTCACATGAGGTTGAGATCTGGGCTAGTTATTTTTTTTATAGTAAAATCAGATGCCATGAGACCTTTAGGCCTGTATATCATTGTCTGAATGCATTGTGTTTATTTCTTGTTCTTTTTTTTTTTTTTTTTTTTTTTTTTTTTTTTTTTTTTTTTTTTTTTCTTCTTTTCATGGTTGCAAGTGCTACAAATCGCAATAATGTTGTGGCCTATTATTATTGATGTCCCAAGGAGACAGTCCCACTTGGATAAACAGTGGTTGACAACGGTGATTTGACTATAAGTTGGATTAAAGTTCTGACAGTAACTTGTGCATATTACTAACAGGGTTCTTTGTTACTCATCAACAAATAGAAATTCATATTTCGTGCATCTCACTGCCATTTTATTCACTATTCGATCTATTGGTCTGACTTTCAACTTCGCGTCAGATAAACTCACTAAAAAGGGTGATCTCTATCGAAATGTTCTCACTATTCCCGGGGCTTGAACTCCGAACCTCTTAGCAGGAGTAGCGAGACTCCAATCATCCACACCTAACACCCCTACGTGATAATAATTAAGGTATTGATTAATAGTGTTGCCCCATGTCCCTGAATGAGTTTTGAAGATTGACAAATAGTGACAAGTTGAACCAGGTCCATCAGAGCAGATACATCTGAACGAAGCAGTTGGCACAAGAATCGTACAAGTCTAGGAGATATCAGTGATTGCTGAGTATCAAAGAACTAAGAGAATGTCTCCTAATACGAAAAGGTTGCAAACTGATAAAGATGACAGAAGTTGATTTCAGCTAGGACAGAAGTAGAGGAAGGAAGTTGAGTTACAATCAAACTCGTTTACCCAGGAAGAGTTGGATCATAATTGAATCATGTACTCAACAAACGGACTCTATAAATAATCAATGTATTACTGCTGAAAGAGGTGACACACAAGTACTAAAGTGAATCAAGATCTGAAGCAAAAGTTCCAGAGATATTTTGCAAGCAGAATTGTTGTGCGATACAAAGGCTACAGTTCAACTAGAAGAAACAGTTCCATTGTTTGTGTATTGAGTCTAGTTGATTGTAGTAGGAGTTTTAACATTGTATCTTTTCAGCTTACTTAGAAGCAATTGTAATAGGTACAAATTGATCAAGTTAGAGTTAGCTTGAAATCTGTAGAAATTAGCTAGAGGCTAGTTGATACAAAGAGGATTAGAGTTAGTCCTAGGATTACAAAAGAGTTTATTTTGTAAGTCCGTTTTGGCTCAGAGTTTTAGTGAAGAGTTTGAGCAAATCCTACTGAGGAGTAGGTCGTGGTTTTTCACCTTTTGAGCCAGGTGTTTTCCACGTAAAAATCCCTGTGTCTTTACTATTAATGTTTTATTATTCCGCAAACAGTAGTAAGTAGTATACTAAGAAGAACCAGATTCTTCTTATTAGACAGCACTCAAAAATTGGGTACTGCACAATTAACTTATAATATTGTGTAATATTGAAGTCTAAAACATCAAGTAGCTATCCAAGCAGGTTACCTTGAAGAGTCTAACACCTAGGAAAAGTTCAAGATGAGTGCACCACCTGGGAACTGGGAAGGTCAATCAACTGCAAGGCCACCACTCTTCAATGGGAAGTACTATTCTTGGTGGAAGAATAGAATGAAGGATCACCTTATTGGAGATGACTATGAACTCTGGGACATAGTCACTGATGGACCACTTGCAACAATGAAGAAAACTGCTGAAGGAGTAGATGTGCCTAAGACTAGGGCTGACTGCACAGCTGAGGATCTGAAGAAATGGGAGAAGAATGCCAAGGCCAAGAAGTGGCTAGTGTGTGGACTAGGCCCAGATGAATACAGCAGAATCCAAAGCTGCACCACTGCCAAGGAAATCTGGGATACTCTACAAGTGGCTCATGAAGGAACAACTCAAGTGAAGAGGTCTAGAGGTACATTTCTATACTCCCAGTATGAAAACTTCACTATGAAAGAAGGAGAAACTATTCAGGAGATGTACACAAGGTTCACAACCTTGACTAATGAACTCAAGTCTCTTGGAAGAGTCATCCTTGAAGAAGACAAGGTTGAGAAGATTTTGACAACAATTCTGCCTATCTCCTGGGAAAGCAAGATAACTGCCATCCAGGAATCCAAAAATATGGCAACCCTTAGACCAGATGAGTTGATTGGAATCCAAAAATGGATGCCCCAAAGAAGGAAAGAAGTCTAGCACTAAGGATCACTGAGGGAGAAGATCTAGAGGATGATGAGATGGCCATGATCACCAAAGAATTCAGAAACGTTCTCATGAGGAAGAAAGGCATCTCTAGAGGAGGAAACTTCAACAAAGCAAAGGCTCCTGAAAGGTCAGATAATGAGGGATGCTACAAGTGTGGAAAAACTGATCATCTCATCAAGAACTGCCCCCAGTGGGAAGTAGAATGGAGGAAGGAGAGATATGAAAGAAAGAACAGGAAGAAGGAACTGGTCCAACCCAAGAAAACTACTACAAAGGCTATGGTTGCTGCTTGGGGGGAAAGTTCAGATGAAGAATCAGAAGATGGTGAGACAGAAGATCAAGCTCTCATGGCAATTGGAGAATCTGATGAGGAGACTTATGAAGAACCACAGGTAAGTATCTCACATCTTAAAACAAAAATAAAGTTTCTATCTAAGGAGAAACTCTCTGAGTTGCTACTTGACTTCATTGATGATTCTGAGGAGACAACTAAAGAGAAAGATCAACTATCTAAAGAGTGTGCAATGCTGAAAGCAAAATGCATGGACCTGGAAATAAGGGTCAGTGAATCAGAAAAGAAAAACACTGTCTTGATGAACCAGGTTCAACCACTCGAAACTGAGATTCTAGAACTAAAATCTAAAAATTTAAAGTTAAGACTAGGATCCAGTAAAAAGGTAGTTGATCACTCTCGTGCTAAGTTAGAAGAAGACTTAGGTAAATTGAAAGATAAAATGTATGCCAAAGATGAGCAGATAAAGTCTCTTAAAGAAGAACTTGGCAAAGTCAAACATGAATTTGATAGAACACGTAAGTGGAATAAGTCTTCTGATGCTTTAATATGGCTCCAAGAGAATCATAGTAGCAACCGGAGAGGGCTTGGTTTTGGGAGTCAATTGCCTAAATGGGATCCCAAAAGCAAGTATCTCACTCTCCCTGAAAATAAAATTTGCACCCATTGTGGGAAGACTGGCCACTCTAAATATGAGTGTTCTGCAAAAGAAAAGGCCAGTCAGAAAAATGAGAGATTCATTAAAAAGAAAAATTGGCTACCAAATTGGGCCAGAAAAAATCTGATTCATCCATTCTCTCATGGAAAGGGACCCAAACTAGTTTGGGTTCTTAAAACTAACCCCTGATTTCTTTTGAAGGTACAAGTGAAGGGAGGCAGCCAGTTTTGGTTTTTGGATAGTGGTTGTTCTAAGCATATGACAGGGAACAAGGAACGGTTCCTTTCACTTGAAAACCTCAAAGGAGGAAATGTCTCCTTTGGAAACGGAAAGAAAGGTGAAATAATAGGGGTCGGCAAGGTAGGTAAAGATGACACACGTTCAATTGAACATGTGTATCTGATAGATGGCTTGAAATATAGCCTAATCAGTGTGTCACAACTGTGTGACAGAGGTAACCTTGTCGCTTTTACTTCCACAAAATGTTTTGTGATCAACCTGCTTACTGATAAAATTGTTTTGCAGGGAAAAAGAATGAACAATATCTATCTCATTGACTTGTCCAAACTGTCTGACAATGAATTCACTTGCCTTAGTGTGTTGGACAGTGATCCCCTCCTGTGGCACAAAATACTTGGCCGTGCAAGTCTGACTCAACTTAACAAGCTGGTCTCTAAGGACTTAGTGGTAGGGATTCCTAACATTAAGTTCAAAGAAGACAAGGTTTTTGAGGAATGTGCAAGGGGGAAGCAGGTAAGGTCTTCTTTCAAAAGTAAGAAAATGGTTAGTACCACCAGAACGTTGGAACTGGTTCATATGGATCTGTGTGGTCCTATGAGAACTCTAAGTAGGGGTGGGAAGAGATATGTGATGGTGCTAGTAGATGATTTCTCAAGGTTCACTTGGACCTTATTCTTGGCATCTAAGGATGAAGCATTTGAAATTTTCACCTTATTTGTCAAGAAGATTCAGAATCAATTAGAACATCAACTAGCATCCATTAGATCTGACCATGGTACTGAGTTGAGAATGCTAAGTTTGCCGAGTTCTGTGATGAACATGGTATGAATCACAATTTTTCTGCTCCTAGAACCCCACAACAAAATGGGGTTGTTGAAAGGAAAAACAGAACTCTTGAAGACATGGCAAGAACCATGCTTCTATCAATCAAACTACCTCACAGCTTCTGGGCAGAAGCAATTAACATTGCATGTTATATTATCAATAGATGCATGACCATACCTCTGGTATTGAAAACCCCCTATGAATTACTTAAAGGGAGAAAGCCCAACATATCCCATCTTAGGGCTTTTGGATGCAAGTGTTATGTGCATAATAATGGCAAAGATTCTTTAGGAAAATTTGATCCCAGAAGTGATGAGGGAGTGTTCTTGGGATATTCTACACATAGCAAAGCTTATAAAATATACAATAAAAGAACTATGTGTGTAGAAGAAAGTGTACATGTTGTCTTTGATGAAACTAACACTTTATCTGAGAGACAGGAACCAGAAGATGAGGAGCTTGGACTAGTGAGGAGCAATGACTACATTGAAGCACCTATGGCAGATGGAACAGGTGATGGACCGGGTTCAACAACCCCACACAACTCGGTAGGGGGAATTCCTCTTGAAAATACTAGCCCTGATCCTGTTCCATAGCAACAAGACAACATGGAATAATCCAGAAGTGAACAACTGGTTCTCAAACCACACAAATATTAGAGTTCTCACCCTCTTGAGAACATCATAACAGACTTGAGATCAGTAATCAAAACTAGATCCTCCGTGAAAAATCTGTGTGCGTTTGATGCATTTCTATCCTTGATTGAACCAAAGAACATGATGAAGCCCTGAAAGATGTTGGCTGGGTAAATGCCATGCAAGAGGAGATGAATCAATTTTAGAGAAGTCAAGTATGGCACTTGGTACCCAGGCCACTGGACAGATCAATAATTGGCACCAAATGGGTCTTCAGGAACAAACTCGATGAGGATGGAACTGTTAAAAGAAACAAGGCAAGACTGGTTGTTCAAGGATACAACCAAGAAGAGGGAATTGATTATGATGAGACCTTTGTTCATGTGGAAATATTGGAGGCAATCAGACTTCTTATAGCATTTGCTGCACACATGGAATTCACTCTGCATCAGATGGATGTCAAAAGTGCCTTTCTCAATGGCTATTTGAAGGAAGAGGTATTTGTAAAACAACCTCCTGGTTTTGAAAGCAAAGAATCACCTGATCATGTATATAAACTTGACAAGGCTCTCTATGGTCTCAAGCAAGCACCTAGAGCTTGGTACGAGAGATTGTCAAAATTCCTACTGGAACATAGGTACAAACGAGACAAAATAGACAGTACTTTGTTCCTAAAGGAAAAGAGAAAAGATCTTCTGATTGTACAAATATATGTTGATGATATCATATTTGGGGCAACAACTGAGAAGCTCAGCAAGGAATTTGCTACATTAATGGGGAGTGAGTTTGAAATGAGTATGATGGGTGAGTTAACCTTTTTCTTTGGTATGCAAATCAAACAAACTCCACATGGAACAATGATTCATCAACCGAAGTATGTGAAAGAACTCCTCAAGAAGTTCAAAATGGAAGATTCAAAGGAGATAGATACCCCAATAGATACAACTACAAAATTGGATGTGGATGAACCTGGTTCATCCGTTGATCAGAAGACGTACAGAGGGATGATTGGGTCTCTACTATATCTTACTGCAAGTAGACCTGATATTGTGTTCATTATGGGACTATGTGCTATGTTTCAAGCCAATCCAAAGGAGTCCCATCTCACTGCAGTAAAAAGAATTTTGAGATATCTGAATGGCACTATTGATTTGTGCCTTTGATATCCTAAAGGTAGTAATTTTGACCTTGTAGGATATGCTGATGCTGATTATGCAGGTTTATTGGTTGACAGGAAAAGTACTTCAGGCATGGTTCACTTTTTGGGCTCCTGCCTTGTCTCTTGGGCCACCAAGAAATAAAATTCAGTAGCCTTGTCTACTGCTGAGGCTGAATATGTGGCTGCAGCCTCTTGTTGTGCCCAGTTGCTATGGATCAAGCAACAACTCCTGGACTTTGGTATAGATGTGGGATGAATACCTATTTACTGTGATAACACTAGTGCAATTAGTATGACTAAGAACCCGATTCATCACAAAAGAACTAAGCACATAGATGTTAGGCACCATTTCCTGAGGGATAACTATGAAAAAGGGATGATCTCAATCAAATTCTGTGCTACTGATCGTCAAATTGCTGATATATTTACCAAAGCATTAAGTAGGGAGAATTATGAGAGAAACATGATTGAATTAGGGATGATTAAGATCACCTAATTGAAAAACAAAATGAAAAAAAAAACTGAAAAAACTAGAAAAAAGGGGAAGTTTTCTGGCTAGAAATTTTAATTAGGTACTTAATCTGATTAATCATTGCTCAGTACTATGTCTTTATTGCCATACTCTTCTGCCATGTATTAATATGATTCCCTAGTTGTTAATGATGTTTCTCTATTTTTGTGAATTGAGGCAAAATAAAGATTTTTAACAAGATGAACCTGGTTCATCCATGCTGGTTTACATGACTGACAAGGTATGTTCTCATANATGTCCAATCACTGACAGTCCTTAATCGATTAGTATCCTTGTGTTAATACACTTCCGTTATAATCACCCCAGCCACAAGTTATAAATAGGCCATCATTACCCATTGTGAATAAATCAATAGACGAACCTTGTTCAAGTCACTCAACACTCAAATCTCTATTGCCTTTTGCCCTCTCTTCTTTTTCTCTCTAAAATTTAAAACCATGTCGTCTGCTTCATCTGATTCTCAAAATTGTGACTACGATGAAGGTGTATATGAGTCTGATTCTCCACCGATCTACAGTTCTGAATCCTCTGAGACACCTGAACACCATGATGCTCCTGAACCCACACCAAACCCTACCCCAGCCCCCAAACCCCGTTGTGTCAAGGCTCTTGCACGCAAATCTGTGGATTTAGGTTCACGAGAAAAGTTCTTGGAAGATTTATTACAGGCTGAAGAAGAACCCAAACCAGATTCGTCCAGTGAATCGTTCAAATCAGCACATGAAGACGATGCACCTGGTTCGTCCAGTGATGAGAAAGGTAATACTGAAGTTACCTCTGTGTTAAATTCTGAAAATAGATTTGTGTTGGTGGGGTCTGTGGTGGATGTGGAAGTGCCAAGTAGGCAAGAAAAACTGGAAAAATTCTTGAGAACGAGGGAGATGCAGGTGTGAAGGGATCTGGGAAGGATGGTACCACACTTGAAATTTGTGGCCCCATTCTTGAAAATCTTGAAGATGATATCGTAGTGACAGGGGGAACTCATGATGTAGAGGAGGCTGCTGTTGGGTTGGAAAAATTGATGACTGTGATAGATGAACATGTTTCTTCTGGGGAAGAAACTTTGGCTGAGAGACTGAAGAAACTGGGGGACTCATACAACCCCAAGAAGAGAAGGACTCCAAAGTCCATCAAGTCTAAAGGCTCAGTTTCCTCAAAGAAAAGGAAAACTTATGAGTCTATTGGTGTACATGTTCCAAGGGTACGAGCTACGAGAAATATTGTTCGAGAATAAGAGGAGAAGCTGATAAAAGCTCTGCAAGAGAGCAAAAGAAAGAAGGTAGAGAAAGGGAAAGCGAAAATGGGGGAGCCTGTTGAGGCTATTGCTGATGATGAGGTGTTGGACCTGGTCCAACAAAAAGAGGAGGTTGATCCAGTGGTGATCAAGACACCCAAGCCCAAAACGGCTAAGACTTTCACAAAGAAGTCAGCACCTGTGTCTGCTACCATTGCGAGTACATCTACAAGGACAAGGTCTAAAGTAAAGTCAAAGAAGAAAGTTCAGATTGTTGAGAGGGATGCTGATCCTAAATGGAGTGGACATGAAGAGAAGGAGGTTGGAGAAGTGTCGACTGACAGAGTTGCCATGTTTGGCAAGAGACATATCTTGAAGGGAAAGTTACTGAAGGATTTAGAGGAGCTGGGTATGAGTTACTTAGTGGATTTTCTGGCAACGCAAGGCTGGAAGGACATGGTCCTTCGCATGGAAGACAGGCTGGTCAGAAATGAGGTTATGGAGCTCATGGGGAATGCAACTGTGATTGGAGGAAGGGTTACATCATTGGTCAGGGGAGTTGAAGTCTCTTTTGATGCTTAATAACTGGGAGTCATTCTAGACATTCCATCTGAGGGCTATGACGACTATACAAAGCAGAGATGGCCTTGCTTGGATGGAATGGCCTCATAACTCAACATCACCAGATTCTTTTGTTACAATGAAGAGGAGCCTGAACCCAGGTTTGTGTACACAAGCGAGATGAAGCCTGAACACAAGCTTTTCTTTGAGTTTGTAATTAAATTTCTGCTGCCCAGACAAGAATGTAGGTACATTGCCAACTACATGGATCTAACACTCATGGAGTGCCTGTACAGAGGCAAGCAGATCAATTGGCCATCTTTAATCATCCAACTTTTGGACAGAGTAGTGAATGGAGCCAAACCCCATGCAATTTCTTATGGCTTTATCCTTACTGCAGTTCTGGCTCATTTTGGAGTCCCCACAAAGAAGCCTGAAATGGCTACTGCAAAGGATTTCTTTGGGAAGGACACTTTGTTGTCATGTGATTACACTGTCAGTGCCCCGGCAGATGAACCTGGTTCATCTCGGAAGTAACCAGTCAAGAGCAAGGTCCGTACTCTGGTGCAGGAAAGAGAGCAAAAGAATATGGAGATCCTTCGATTGAAGACTCTCTTAGTTGAGGTGGAAGCTGAGCGTGATGCTCTCAAAGCTGAATTAGCCAAGGAGAAGGAGAAAAATGAGGGTGTCTTACGCCAAATGCTGTCTCTTCTCCAAACCAAGAATCCAGCCTCTTCTGCACCACCCCAGACTTAGGAATTTCCAGAACTACCCCCTCCTATCCTATCAAGTGCCCAATTCGGGATAGTGTCAAGTGTCTTTTGTTTCAGTTTTTAATTCTGTGTTGCTCATGTTTTGGCTGTTTTTGATTTTAATCTGTTTTGGTGCTGATCATCACTGTTAATCAATGAAAGCTTGTTGTTTGAAAAATGTCTCTATTTATGATTTAGCTTACATTATTGGTTTCTTGTGTTGATTAATCATGTTTGCACCTGCAGTTGCCTAAATTGTCCACGAGTAAGAATTAATAACTGGTAAGTATCATTTTTCAACTTTTCGATGATGCCAAAAGGGGGAAAATGTGATGTGTTGTTCAAAATTTTTAAAAGTGATATTTATAACCTAATAAACCTGGTTCTTGATGATTAATTCTAAAAAATATACAAAGTGTTGAATGTGTATACAGGATAAAAGCACAGAGTTTTTCATCATCAAAAAGGGGGAATTTGTTGGCCCATGTCCCTGAATGGGTTTTGAAGATTGACAAATAGTGAAAAGTTGAACCAGGTCCATCAGAGCAGATACATCTGAACGAAGCAGTTGGCACAAGAATCGTACAAGTCTAGGAGATATCAGTGATTGCTGAGTATCAAGGAACTAAGAGAATGTCTCCTAATACGAAAAGGTTGCAAACTGATAAAAATGACAGAAGTTGATTTCAGCTAGGACAGAAGTAGAGGAAAGAAGTTGAGTTACAATCAAACTCGTTTACCCAGGAAGAGTTGGATCAGAATTGAATCATGTACTCAACAAACGGACTCTATAAATAATCAATGTATTACTGCTGAAAGAGGTGACACACAAGTACTAAAGTGAATCAAGATCTGAAGCAAAAGTCCCAAGATATTTTGCAAGCAGAATTGTTGTGCGATACAAAGGCTACAGTTCAACTAGAAGAAACAGTTCCATTGTTTGTGTATTGAGTCTAGTTGATTGTAGTAGGATTTTTAACATTGTATCTTTTCAGCTTACTTAGAAGCAATTGTAATAGGTACAAATTGTTCAAGTTAGAGTTAGATTGAATTCTGTAGAAATTAGCTAGAGGCTAGTTGATACAAAGAGGATTAGAGTTAGTCCTAGGATTACAAAAGAGTTTATTTTGTAAGTCTGTTTTGGCTCAGAGTTTTTAGTGAAGAGTTTGAGCAAATCCTACTGAGGAGTAGGTAGTAGTTTTTCACCTTTTGAGCCAGGTATTTTTCACGTAAAAATCCATGTGTCTTTACTATTAATGCTTTATTATTCCGCAAATAGTAGTAAGTAGTATACTAAGAAGAACCAGGGTCTTCTTATTAGACAACACTCGAAAATTGGGTACTGCACAATTAACTTATAATATTGTGTAGTATTGAAGTCTAAAACATCAAGTAGCTATCCAAGAGTTAAACAGGACTAGTCTAATACTAAAGATGCACTACTAAAACTCCGCTTAAAACTATCCAGAAAAACCCGACCAAATTCGGTTTGCAATGGTCAATAACCGTTCAAAATGTGACCATTTATTATATGTGATCGGTAATTTAAAGGTCAGTAGAGTATACCGACCAAAACGGTCTGAAATTACAGACCAACTTCGGTCGGTGTGCTGTATATGATCATCTGACAATTTAATTGACTAACCGACCAATATTGGTCGGAATATTATTTTAATAATTCAATTTTACCAACCAACATGGTTGGTGTGCTAAATTTAATAATTTTGGTTACTAATAAACTTTGGTCGGTAAAGAAAAATAAATCAATCATATAATAGTTTAATTACCGACCAACGTTGGTCAGTAATCTGGACATGGCAGCCAACTTACCGACGAAAGTTGGTCTGTAATGTTGAAATTTTGGGAATTCAATGTGCACTATCCGACCACATGGTCGGTATTTTACAATTATTTATTTATTTTTAATTACCGACCAAGGTCGGTCAGTTTTCTAGGAATAATTTTGGCAGAAAAAGCTTGTTTTAGTAGCTACACCAAAACCCCAAATTCACCACAAACAACCCATAATTCACCAAAATTCCAATTAAAATTTTAAAACTAACAAGTTCAATTAAACATCACATTTCAAAACCAATCAAAAACTAAGTAATTACAACAAATTCAAAACTGCTTATTTCAATTCAAAACAAGTTTTATCAGTCTAATTCAAAGTACATCAAAATATTGGTCAAAAGATGTTTTCTACATCATCACCACTATCTGATGAACTATCATTACAAGACGGTAAGAACGGTCTTGTAGAGGGCAAGAAGAACGATCACGTGGAGGACAGGCAGAACGACCACAGGGAGGACGAGAGGAACAATCACGTGAAGGTTGAGCCTCTAGTGATGACTCACAAGACCGGGGCAACGGAAAAACTCCAGTAGAAAGGGGAGTTCTGATCTGAGCTTGCATACCAAGGAATTAAGCACCACTAGGCCTTTCTCTTTCCTTAGCTTTTTCTAGCTCGGATGTAGGCCTTGTCACTGTCTCCTGCATAGCCGAGAGGCTCTCCCTATTAGGTGCCTTACTATCTGAGGAAGTCCCTATTTCTTGCATTCTACACCTGCAGTGATGGAATTTTTTCTGAGGAAGACCGTATACCTTCCCTTTTTTTGGACCTCAACAACCTCCAATCATATTCTTTTAGCATCCTCTCTCGAAGCTTGGGTTGGCTCGCCCGATTCACCAGTTGGCTGACTACGAATGAAGTCATCCACGGTACTTGTAGTGACCCTACGTTAAATTAGTATATAAAAATCTTATAAAAGTATATTATAACACTTAAGGAAAATTGAAAAAGTTTGTTCAACATTTTCATCGGGCTCAACCCTAGAGTGCATCCCAAAAGCATCTGCAACCATATCATGAATTCTAGAATCTTGATTCCTATTTCTCCATTGACCTACTACTTTCACCAACAACCATGTTACGAAATATTCCACGTTACCATCGATCTCTCCATGATTAGTCCACACAAAGTAATTCTCTATAAACCCCTTCATATAAATATGAAGCTTAACTTCCTTCGATTTTTTAAACTTCACACAATCACACTTGATACAAGGACACCTAACTACTTCTTCAATTTGGTATGATGAAAGTGGCATTGCATGTCTAATAAAGTCATCAACCCCTTATAGAAAATCCTCCCTCAATCCCTGCCGATTAGGATAATTCTTATTGTACGTCTAAGTACGATGTTCCATCAAAACAAATAAAATAAAAATAAATTGAGATATTTTCACAAGTATTAGAACTACTTAATTTATTCTACAATTATAAATGAATTAAATTATTTTTAGTTAATTAAGTTAATTATTTTTTACTAATTACACCAACATTAAATTATAGTAAATATAATTGATTATGATTCGTTCAATATAAACATAAATTATAAGTTCACTTCATACCCAAAAAGTTCAACACTTATCCCTAAAAATTTAATTCATATCCAAAAAGTTCAACATTACCCCTAAAAGTTCAATCATATCCTAAAAGTTCAACCAATACCCTAAACAATTCAATTAATATCCTAAACAATTCAATTAACCTTACAAAACATAAGATGTATCCAAAACGTTCAACACTTACCCCTAAAAAAATTCAATTCATATCCAAAAAGTTTAACCCATACCCTAAACCAATTTAATTTGTCACACCTCTTTTTTTCCCGAAGGGGATATGAGAGTTTTTTAAATTAAAGTGACATTATTCGAATTGAGATTATTTTGTTTAATTAAGAGTGCCACTCAGAATTATTTATTTACAGTGTTCCGAGTCACCATTTATTTTAAAATCCCGAATCGAGAAAGTTTGACTCTGTTTAAAGTCTGCGAAAATCAGAAGACCGGATATGAAATTTTGTTAACCCGAGAGAAGGTGTTAGGNTGTATATCACCCGAATTTCTTGATTCACGGCGTCGAGTATTTGCACTTTAGATCTCATGACTCGACCTGTAGACGGTGATACCGCCACCTTTGGCGACGTGATCTTTTCTTATTCACTTGTGCTGGTGGCGGAGAGGTCGGCGCCTGTGTTCTGGCTCTGGGGGGGTGGGTCTTCCCTTTCTCAATTATGACGTACTCGGTTAGGTTGCCATCTAGGTCTCGGTCGGGGGCGACTTCCAAATTATGGTCTCATTCTTCCCTTCCCTTGATCCACAATCCACACTTGGCTTGTTAATTGATTATTACACATTTTAGAACCTACGTGTATTTTACCCTTTATCGTTTTTAATTGCCTAATTATTCACAACTATGAAATTATCTTGAAACAAGTCACGCTTACGTGTACTCACTTTATTTAGTGTATTAAAAATCATGCCACGCGTATGTGTACGTAATTAATATTAAAATTATTTGATCAAAGTCACGCAAACATGTACCTTGATTTTATTTGGGAAATCATTACTATGTCACGCGAACGTGTACATAATTACAATAATAAATTTAAAATGCGCTTAAGGCATACTACGAATATCAAAGTTTATTTTTGTTAACAATGTCATTTCAAGGATCACTTTAGTAAATGGAAAAGATGCCAGAGATGAATTTGTCTTTCAGCTTTGATCGAAGTATGTCATTTGGATTACGCACACACATTATATTGTAATTGATGATCAATATATATATTATTACGCACGAAAACTTGATCAATTGATGAATTGGTAAGCAAATATTATTCTATTTTAAATATGTTCAGTCGATTGTTATATTAACTCGTTTACTTAATGTTAATAGCTTCTTTCGTTTATTTAATTTGTGATACATATATAAATGTCAAAGACGTATAGTATTGTTCAATATTTCATTCATTCATAACTAATAATGCATGACATAGATTAATCGATATAGGTCGAGACGTTTTGTTATTAATATTCATCGATGCATCTAAGTAAGTTATAAAATGATGAACCAATTTACAAATAAATATATTTGATGATGATCAATTAAATATACTAAATCAGATTATTGTTTTTTCATAAGTCTATCCCAAAAAATACCCGACCCTGTGGCCCTAGTGCTTCGCGTTCTTAGATGCGGGTATATACATACACACACACGCTTTTCGTTGTGCCACTTTAACTATGTATATCTTGTTATAGTATATATAGTGCATTCATTATTTGTATTACAAAATAAAGTGAATGGATTCTATTTATATTATTTAGATAGTATATTTTAATATGATTTAAAAATTTGACCTATGAACCGTCTGAAGTTTGTCGGTTATTTTCCAAAAATTACAGTTAGCGACCAAAGTTGGTCGGTAAAATCTTCTCATGTAATAACCGATTGACTTTGGTCGGTAACTTCGACTATAATTTTTTTTAAATATTTTAAATAATAATATATTTATTAAAATTTAAAATTGTGGGTCGACCTAACAAACCAGTGTTGGTCGGTAAGAAAAGTAGTGCTTTGACTAAGCAAGTCTGACCATTGCGGCCAAATATTTGACCAATATACCGATCGATTTTGGTCGGTATGTAATTTGAGAAAAATGTAAAATGTTTTTTTTGATAGTTTCCGTCCTCCTTGGATGAATTTTTTGATCGCTTTTGTTGACCGACCAATGTTGATCGGTAATCATCGATTGAATTTTACCGAATTTATAGTAATGACGTATCACCAACCAAAGGAAAGATTTCCATTTATCACTCTAAAGAAGATGAGGAGATGGTCAAGATAGTCTTGATATTTTCCTTGCCTCCCGCGTATATATAATTATATACAATCAGGCATAATTGTTACACTATAGTGGGCATTTAGGAAACTATATGATATTCATAAAGATTTAAAGCACATGATGTAACTAGAAGAGGCAGATGCAAGATTTAAATTTTATGAATTAAACTTTTAAAAGTTTTGGCATCGAATTGTCACGATCCAAAACTTTAACCCGTCGTGACGGCGCGTATTGATGGTACTAGGCAAGTTGACTTTTCAAAAGTACTTCAATAATTCATAAAAAGGATAATTCAAAGCTTTTCCATACCAGAAATTTTCACAAAAACCGAAGTTGAACTCAAAATAAAATCAATATGCGGAAAACTAGCCCTAAACATCGGGATAACTCCAAGTCATGAGCATCTAGGTAGCCAGTCTAATACCAACAATTTCTAGGTATCAATACAGAACAGAAAGAAATATAGAAGGAGAGACAAGGTCATGCAGACGCCGCCAGCTACCTCGTAGTCTCCGGTACTCGATCGCGCCCGAACTCAGCGACCTCCGTGATCAAACACACCTGGATTTGCACACGAAGTGCAGGGTGTAGCATGAGTACAACCAACTCAGTAAGTAACAAAAATAAATAAGGAACTGAGAAGCAGTTACGAGCTATACAATATAGTTCATTTAAGTAGTTTCAACATTTAAGAATAGACATGAGTAAATGCCGGTAACATGAGTCAAATCAGTTGCATAATTACCAAGTTCAAGTAAATCCGATTATAACAAGTCTCCAAAGTCCAGAACAGTAGCATGAATCAGCTAAATGCAATAACAAAGAAGACATATGCAACCTCTTAGGGTTCAGTCACTCAAGCTCTCAATAGTTCAACACTCGACTCTCATCCTTCAATACACACGCTCAATAGGTACCTGCGCTCACTGGGGGTTTACAGACTCTGGAGGGGCTCCTACAGCCCAAGTGCTATAATCTGCATGGACAACTCACGTGCTATGGTATCATATCAAGGTCCGCACGGACATCTCACATGCTATCAGAATCAGCACGGACAACTCACGTGCTAAGGTACAACATCATGATTCGCACAAACAACTCACGTGATACGAAATCTATACCTCACAAACAGGCCCTCGGCCTTACTCAATCATGAACCTCTCTAGTCTCACAACCCCCAATAATGAACGGGAATCAGCCCAAATCAGAATGCTTTGATGTATCAACAGGGAAATAACACAGACTGAGGTAAAAATATACAAGAATTGCTACGACTGAGTATAACAACAATAAGCAGGTACATGGCCTAAGCATGATTTCTAACATGAAAGGCATTAAAATTGATAGAAGACGAGGAATACATGTAAGTACAAAAAGGATATGCATGTCACGACCCCAAAACACTCGATCATGATAGCGCCTATCGTGAAATCAGGCAAGCCACACATTTCATTTGCTTAAAGTTAATTTGAGAAAAATCACTATATTTGTAGCAAGAGTCTTATTTTATAAAGCACTAAAATGTTTAACATTATTAAAATCCAACTAAACACATCCCCGATCTAGTGTCACCTAGTCATGAGCTACTATAAATAAAATATCGAAATACAAAAGTAGACAACATAGTCTGAAATAATAAAAATGCGACAGGAATATAAAGAAGGAGAAGACGAGGCTGCGATCGCCAGTTGCTACCTCGAAGACTCCAAAAAAATTCTGACAGCATATCAAAAACCACTACCGGGTCCCGATGTACCTGGATCTGCACACAAGGTGCAGGGGGTAACGTGAGTACACTAACTCAGAAATAACGAACCCAAACTATGGGCTGAGAGGTAGTGACAGACTAACCTAAGCAATTATAACAAAATAACGTACAGAATTTAGACATGTTCACAGTTCTATTAGATAATGAAAAAAGAATATGTCAGTATGATCAGTAACCCATGTATAACTCGGTATACTCTACATGCCAATGTATCAACGATGTAGAAATGCACATGGTGCTCACAACTCTCACACAGAAGTCCACTCAGTACTGTATATGGCTCTCAGACTCAGGGAAGATCCATCCCGGAATGTACATAAACACCGGTGACCGTAGTCACTCAGTACTGAGGAAGTCCAATCCATTCCCACGGAGAAGATCCATCTTCGGAATACAACACTCAGACAAGATCCATGTCCAGGTAAGATCCATCCCTCAATATCATCAAATGCGCTCGTTGGGTGTGTAAAGACTCCGGAGGGGCTCCTCTTAGTCCAAGCGCTATAACAAGCCAACGAAGGCATAATCAATATCTCGCTGCGGTATGCAGTTCGATCCCATAACTGTCTCTCAATAACAGGATCTCAGCCATCACTCAGTCATCACTCTCTAGTCTCGCTCACATGGGCTCACAGATGCATGAACTATCCCGAATCAATGATAAATGTACAAAATTAACAATTACCGAGACTGAGACATGATATGATATGCTATGACAGGAATGAGTATATAACATCAATAAAATACATGATAAGACAACAATATGTGACCACTCGGGTCTCAGCATTATTGGCATGAAGCCTTAGCATAGTACTTAGCATGATTTCTAGCATAATCACATTAATCACATTAATAGAAGTGCGGATATCAATCCATAATAGCTACTAAACGGTGCCATGGGATGATCCAGGCCACAATTTACTCGGTTCACGCCCGCACGCCTGTCTCTTGGCATGTGCGTCACCTTAATTATATCCATACAGCCTATAGTTCGGGGTTTCGAACCCTCAGAACCAAGTTTGGAAATGTTACTTACCTCAATCCGGCGAAAATCTTAGCCCACAATGCCTTTGCCTCTAGACTCGGCCTATGATTGCTCCAAATCTAACCAAAATCAGATTTATATCATCAATATATGCTAAGGAACAAAGCCTACTCGAAAATTATCAAATTTAACCAAAAATCTAGAAATTGGCCAAATCCGACCCCCGGGCCCACGTCTCGGAATTCGATAAAAATCACAAAACTAGAATCCTTATTCCCTCACGAGTCTACCCTTATCAAATTCATCGAAATTCGACCCCAAATGCCCAGTCAAATCCCCAAAAGAATTCTCAATTTTTTATTCCATTTTTCCCCAATTTCCACTCCAATTTCTCAAATTAAATGATGAAATTCAAGACTAAATCATGGAATTGAACCAAAACTAAGTGAGAAATACTTACCCCAATCACTCTACTGAAAATCTCTTCAAAATTTGCCTTCTCCCGAGCTCTCCAATGGTTTTTGAGGTTTTGGACTTAAACCCTCGATTTTTGAATATAAACTGTCTGCCCAGAAATCCTTCTACGCGAACGCGGCGGTTCTCTCGCAGCTGAACCAAGAAAACCCTTCCACAAAGCGACGGTAATACCCCGTTAAATCAAGGAAGCTCCTAATCTCTGCAGCTGAGGACAGTCTGGGCAAACTCTGCATCGCCTCTACCTTCTTCGGATCAACCTGAATACCCTCACTGGACACCACGTGTCCCAAGAAAGCTATTGAGCCAAGACAAAACTCACACATGGAGAACTTTGCATAAAGCTTCTCTTCCCTCAATCTCTGTAAAACAACTCTCAAATGCTGAGCTTGCTCCTCCTGGCCACGAGAATATACCAGGATTGTAACAACCCGAATTACCCTCAGAACGGGCATCTTCACGGCACCTAGTCTCTACGACTTGGTAAGCCTAAACTTGCAGAGAAATAAAAGCAATATAATAATTGAAAATAGAAAAAAGAGAAGAAGACACGTAATGCAGCAACTCGGCATTTACAATTTCACTTCTCAAAACCCGGAATGTCACTACAGTCACAAGCTCTGTACTAAATGTAGCTCTATACAATGAAATAGTGGAAAAATACACAAGTCAACTAATCCTATACTAGAGTAGAAGGGGACTTGTGGGATTCTGCGGACGCGGCAGAATTACCTCGCGGTCTCCTAGCAACTTCTAGTGATACTCCTAGCCACGATACTGGGCACTGGTGTTTAACCCAAAAAATAGCTTTCAAGGTCAAAGCAATAATTTTGTATGACGGGTCACAAGCAAACTTCAATCCGAAAGATATAATTTTTGTTAATACAACGTGATAGAGAAGTGAAAAATAAATTCAATGACAGATAATATAATAAAAATAAAGCAGAGAAGAAATAATTCTTATTGAATAATCCTTGACAGGATGTTGAGCCGAACGGAGATTAAAGGGCCAAAATGTGGCTAACTTGGAAGCAAGATGACATGAATTACAATGTATAGAATTGTAGAGAAGAAAGTTTGATCCCTGATTGTGATAAAACTGTGTCTATTTATAGGGATAAATTTAAGTAACCATTCTCCTTGAATAATAGGTCCATTATGAGCATTTACTCAATCTATCCATTACTTTTGGAAGACTTGTAACAACTGTGTAAATGCTGGAATTCGTAACTGATGACTTAATTTCGTAACTGATGAGTTAATTCCATAACTGATGAGTCAATCCCGTGGCTGATGAGTCACTACCGTACCTGTTGAGTCAATCTCGTGCCTATTGAGTCAATCTCGTGCCTTCTGGGTCAATCTCATGCCTGTTGAGTCAATCTCGTGCCTATTGAGTCAATCTTGCAATTGATTGCCTTGTTCTTACCGTTACAGTCATTTATTGCATTTATTGTACGTTACATAATTGATTTGTAATTGATGGAGTAATGATGATAAATCCCATATAATCTTGGATTAATTGATTCCTTCCTCATTTGTAATTATGAGATGTTCTCCCGCACCTGATTCCAGGGTATCTTATGATCATCAGTTCTGAGGCTAACAGGCTCGGTATGTTCGGTCCCGGGGGTGTTTCACATATCATCTTTACATGTCATTCTTCACTTTTATCCAAGCTTTGCTGACACGTGCTGCCATTTAATAGATCCACATGGCGAGTCTATTTTTCGCCAATACAGATAGTCCCCCCTTTTCCGGTTATTGACTGTGATATGACCGGGAAGTGGAAGATTTGATCCTTTTCTCCCTTGCCTCTGCCTCATTAAAAACCTTTCTGGAAAAACCCAGTAGGGAAAAAAACCGGACAAAGGAAAAAAGAGTGCAGAACTTAGAGATTCATATGACAACTCCAACGCTTATGCTCGTTTCGTCAATAATCAGTTGGTTTGCCCCTGTTTTGTTTCGGGGTTTGAAGACAAATTTTTGCCTTATGTTTGGCAAGTTTGACATATAAATTTCGGCTTTGTTTTCTGCCTACTTTAATGTTTGGGTTTTTGTTTCACCCTTTAAGTCTTTTGTATGCTTTATTTTCGAGGTTTTAGTTTTACCTCTGAGCTTTGCATATAAAATTACTCGTACCTTTTCATAGTAGGCGCGGTGTTGCATATAGAATGCGAGCCTTTTTGTAGTAGGCATTGTTTATGAAAGAGGGCCCTTTTTGGTCGACACTTAATGAAGAAGACGTCTCAACTTCATCATGATGTAATAATGCAATAGAGTGATAGGAATTTTTCACATGTTTAAGAATGTTTTTGAAGAAAGTTTTTGTTTGAACTTTCATAACATTTTACATGTGTTTGATTATCGTCTAAAACTCATGTTGCAACTGTTTTCTTTTAACAGGTTTGATATCGACTTGTATTTCATAACTGTTTTCTTTTGTAACATTTTTTTCGAGTTAGTACAAGGGAATAACTGTTTTTTGTTTGTAACAGTTTTTATAAAAGTTTGGGTTTTCACCAGCAACTGTTGTCATTTATAACAGTTTTTGAATAAATACAATGGTATATCTTGCAACCCTTGACTAAATATTGCATTTAACCTGAACGTTTGTTTATGAACATGTTCGAAGGTTTTTTGAATCAGGCTTTGTGTTTTTAGTTTTTGGCTCTTTTGATTTTGCTCGTATTACTTGACTTGTTGGGTAGATGGATCTCCAAGCTAGAGCTTTGACTTTTTGATAGTCTTCTTTGCTTCATCTTTGCCTTCCATACTGTATAGTCCTCCAAGTGTTTGAGCTTTTAATAATAAAATCTCGAGCACTTGACTATTCCTTCTTTGTGGTCCTTTTCCTGAAAAGGAAAATATATACGGGACTCGAAGGTATATAAATTTTAGATGATGACTGCTTAACCCTTTTTATTTCATCAGAAGGGTTGGGACCTAGACCGGGAATTCGGTTACTTCCTCATGTCTTTCGGGTATAATATCATCATTTGGTACTTTAGGGAATTTATCCGAGTACTAACTTTTCATGGCACTTTGTAAATTTATTTGAGAGCTCTTACATACATGAAACATATATATTGATGCATCGTTACATGTGCGATGTCTTAATGTTGCACCCTTAGGTGTCTAACTTTTAAATAAAAGAGGCCCTTCATATATTTAAACGCTATGAAAAGGACGTCTCCTTTTCATTCAGGCGTAAAAGAGTATCGATTGATCTGAGTAGACTTTTAGTCTGTGGAAGTATTAATCCTGGTAGGATTTCCTGGAGTATTGATCTCGATAAGACATTGAGTTTGAGGGAATACTGATCCCAAATGAATATAGATCTTAGTAGATTTTTCTTGAATAGACATTAAATCTGATTGATTTTGAATCCAAATTGGAGTATATGAACATACTTCCAAGTAGAGAGAGACACATGTCCGAAATAATATTTGAGATGTTCGGGATAATCGATCGGAGTCATAATATAATTAGCCATTAAGAAAGTCTTTTTAAATTGAATGGTCGTTACTGGACCGAATATAAGCCATGTGTTTGTTCAAAGTGAACTTTATTCTGATGGAATAGTTGCATACATTTATGTTGACTTGCACATAAAAGTCTTGTTTGTTATCGTGGGATTCTTGATACTTTTTGTGTAAGAGTGGTATATGCATTTTTGAAGATCTCATTCAACACTGTTTGAAGTGTTTATGCTTGATATGAGCAATACAACTGACCGATTTGAGATTGTGGTAAAAAATGTCAGAACACTCTTAGAAATTTATCTCCCAAAGCAATCGATTGTTTGAATCACTTCTTATAATGTCAAGTCGGATTGACTAATCTTCAAGTATAAGTGATCTCCCTAGTGTTTGAGTTTTGAGGTATGAGAACTCAAACACTAGAATGATAATTCGACAGTCCCCAGTTTAATAATCTCGGATAGGATAGCCAGTTCCATTGTTGATGGACTTTTAAATGGTCCAGTTACAGCATAAAGACGGTACCAAAGCTCTTTCTTTATTTTTTACTCTGGCCGGGAACTACGGAGGTTCCAAAATGTTGTAGAGGACCATGCGATATCTTTCCTTATTACCGGAGTAATTTTCACGGCTTTCTTTGTAGATTTCTCGCATCATGTATTTTGTTTGTTTGGTACATGTGGCATTTTAGCTTTTGGAGCCTTGAATATTCTCAAATATGATTCTCCTCATTTTCATTCTAATTGATGATAGATCAGGGATCGCCCAGATAAGGGATGACTCGATCCTAATATTGTTTGATCCGAAAATGATATTTCTCAATAAGAGTCTGGAGTTGCTTCTGGAGTGAGTGATATCAGCAATAGATCCGAGACTAGCACATCCGACTTGATTTTCTTGGGCTCAAAGTTTTCTTTGATTTGATCAATCCTCAAATCAATACTTTTGCTCTGAGTTCCCAGCTAATTCAAGCATGTAGCATATGCTTTATACTCATCTTTTTTGTTAGTAATAAACTAACTTTTGTGAAATCTAAATACTTTTTCTGATAGGGATTAAGCATTGTCCTTAACCCAGGACTTTTAATACTTGTGGACTTAATTGTGTAAAAGGTCCAGATCCTGAGAATTATCTCAGAAATAACATGTACTTTGATTTCAGCTTCAGGTAATATGCTCAAGCAACGATTAGTCATGAAATCTGCTAGACTTGTGTGTTTTATGGTCGTATGTGGCTGATAAATAATATCATATTCCATAAGTTTGACTACTCATTTAGCTATCCTTCCTGATAGTTCTCGTTTATGCAAAATATTGTATAATGAAAATATAGTGGCTACGAGAATTGAATGATATTGATAATAAAGCCTTAGATTAAGGGCAATAGCAATTAATGCCATCTTCTCGAAATATAGATATGCAATTTCCATGTCTAAGAGCATTCTATAATAGATAAGAGATTGTGTACCTTTCTTTGCTTGAATTAAGATTGCATTTACCGAGACATTTGAGAGAATGTGATATACTAGCAATCATCTTTCTCCTCAAAATTTTGAAAGTGATGATGGGTTGATGTTAGCAACAAGTCCGAATGATTTGACTTTTCGGACTAAACCCACCTTCGATGTTCCATAACTTTATCTCTTATTATTTGGCTCAAGTTTCTTCTTTTGCTTGACAGGATTATACTGCGGGTCAATATTGAGCATATAAACCATTATCTTCGGTGGTACACCTGTTATGGTTACAATGGTGGCAAACAAAGCAATTTGCATTAACACGTAAAAGTTTAATCAACTTACCTTTAAACTCGGTGTCGAGTCTCGACCATCATAAACCTTCCTATTTGGGAAGCGAATGATAGTTTCTAGTTCTTCAGCATTTGACCTCGTGGCTTTTGATTCTTTCGGTTCAATGATTGTATCTGAAATTATTTGTGTAGTTGTCATGGCTATTAATGAACCTTCTTCCTGGTATTCTTCAATTATCCATCCCGCACCTATCTTTTATTTTCTATTTGTCAGGTGCGGTATCGTTGTAAACAATCTCGTTGGTGTTTTACCCCTGCTTTTCCTAACCTTCATTCTTCTCCTGTGGAAATTTTCAATTTAGCAAGGTGATTCCTTACCTGTTCGGGAAGGTTCGGATCCTTTTCAGCCCGTGAAGAAAATCCTGTATCTCTTTGCTCGGACCTATTTTTGACTTTTGTTTGAACATCCGTGCCTTTCTCCATTTAAAGCTCGGTGCCGCATATCATTCTCGTGGGATAGTTGGGAATTTCCAGAGGTGTTCTATCTGCTCGTCTTGTTCCTTGATATGTTTCTGTCAAGTTAGAACTAAGTTGTGCAAATTAAAATTACATGATGTACCTTAGATCCTGACGTGAGATATTTTCGTAATGAAAATAGGGAACGAAACTAGCACTATAATTCCCACCTATCGAGTATGTGAGTGAGCCCGCCTTTCATTGCTCGGTACTGTTTGGCGTAGATTCTTTAATGAGTTTCGGTACTAATAGTTGTGGTACCAATATGCCGATGTACATTTTCTATTTTTCTCTGCTTGTTTCTTATATATCAGTATCATGGATATTATTGCCTTTTCCTTTCTCATGGTAAAGCCATCTCAAGCTTGGTTGTCCTCAACTGTGTTGATTGGCAAATTTCGGCCATGATGAAGGTTTAAACTGAAAGCAAGCAAACATCAACGAAAATTGTTAGTATCTTTGGATGAATAGAAAATTTGCTTGAGGTCCCGGCAACGGAACCAATCTGTTTAACCCTAAAAATAGCTTTCAAGGTCAAAGAAATAATGTTGTATGACGGGTTACAACCAACCGATTCAATCCGAAAGATATAATTTTTGTTAATACAACGTGATAGAGAAGTGAAAAATAAATTCAATGACAGATAATATAATAAGAATAAAGAAGAGAAGAAATAATTCTTATTGAATAATTCTTGACAGGATGTTGAGCCGAACGGAGATTAAAGGGCCAAATTGTGGCTAACTTGGAAGCAAGATGACATGAATTACAATGTATAGAATTGTAGAGAAGAAAGTTTGATCCCTGATTTCATCCTTTTCTCCTTTGCCTCTGCCTCATTAAACACCTTGCCGGAAAAACCCAGTAGGGACAAAACCGGACGTAGGAAAAAAGAGTGCAGAACTTAGAGATTCATATGACAACTCCAACGCTTATGCTCGTTTCGTCAATAATCAGTTGGTTTACCCATGTCTTGTTTCGGGGTTTGAAGACAAATATTTGCCTTATGTTTGGCAAGTTCGACATATAAATTTCGGCTTTGGTTTCTGCCTACTTTAATGTTTGGGTTTTTGTTTCACCCTTTAAGTCTTTTGTATGCTTTATTTTCGAGGTTTCAGTTTTACCTCTGAGCTTTGCATATAAAATTACTCATACCATTTCATAGTAGGCACGGTGTTGCATATAGAATGCGAGCCTTTTTGTAGTAGGCATTGTTTATGAAAGAGGGCCCTTTTTGGTCGACAATTAATGAAGAAGACGTCTCAGCTTCATAATGGTGTAATAATGCAATAGAGTGATAGGAATTTTTCATATGTTTAAGAATGTTTTTGAAGAAAGTTTTTGTTTGAACTTTCATAACATTTTACATGTGTTTGATTATCGTCTAAAACTCATGTTGCAACTGTTTTCTTTTAACAGGTTTGATATCAACTTGTATTTCATAACTGTTTTCTTTTGTAACAGTTTTTTCGAGTTAATACAAGGGAATAACTATTTTTTGTTTGTAACATTTTTTATAAAAGTTTGGGTTTTCACCCGCAACTGTTTTCATTTACAATAGTTTTTGAATAAATACTATGGTATATCTTGCAACCCTTGACTAAATATTGCATTTAACCTGAACGCTTGTTTATGAACATGTTTGAAGGTTTTTTGAATCAGGTTTGTGTTTTGAGTTTTTGACTCTTTTGATTTTGCTCGTATTACTTGACTTGTTGGGTAGATGGATCTCCAGGCTAGAGCTTTGACTTTTTGATAGTCTTCTTTGCTTCATCTTTGCCTTCCATACTGTATAGTCCTCCAAGTGTTTGAGCTTTGAAAAATAAAATCTCGAGCACTTGACTATTCCTTCTTTGTGGCCCTTTTCCTTAAAAGGAAAATATATACGGGACTCGAAGGTATATAAATTTTAGATGATGACTGCTTAACCCTTTTTATTTCATCAGAAGGGTTGGGACCTAGACCGGGAATTCAGTTACTTCCTCGTGTCTTTCGGGTCTAATATCATCATTTGGTACTTTAGGGAATTTATCCGAGTACTAACTTTTCATGGCACTTTGTGAATTTATTTGAGTGCTCTTACAGACTTGAAAAATATATATTGATGCATCGTTACATGTGCGATTTCTTAATGTTACACCCTTGGGTGTCTAACTTTTAAATAAAAGAGGCCCTTTTATATATTTAAACGCTATGAAAAGGACGTCTCCTTTTCATTCAGGCGTAAAAGAGAATCGATTGATCTGAGTAGACTTTTAGTCTGTGGAAGTATTAATCCTGGTAGGATTTCCTGGAGTATTGATCTCGATAAGACATTGAGTCTGAGGGAATACTGATCCCAAATGAATATAGTTCTTAGTAGATTTGTCTTGAATAGACATTAAATCTGATTGGAATTTGAATCCAAATTGGAGTATATGAACATACTTCCAAGTAGAGTGGGACACATGTCCGAAATAATATTTGAGATGTTCGGGATAATCGATCCGAGTCATAATATAATTAGCCATTAAGAAAGGCTTTTTAACTTGAATGGTCGTTGCTGGACCGAATATAAGCCATGTGTTTGTTCAAAGTGAACTTTATTCTGATGGAATAGTTGCATACATTTATGTTGACTTGCACATAAAAGTCTTGTTTGTTATCGTGGGATTCTTGACTCGACATGGAATTCTTGATCCTTTTTGTGTAAGAGTGGTATATGCATTTTTGAAGATCTCATTCAACACTGTTTGAAGTGTTTATGCTTGATATGAGCAATACAACTGACCGAGTTGAGATTGTGGTAAATAATGTCAGAACACTCTTAGAAATTTATCTCCCAAAGCAATCGATTGTTTGAATCACTTCTTATGATGTCAAATCGGATTGACTAATCTTCAAGTATAAATGATCTCCCTAGTGTTTGAGTTTTGAGGTATGAGAACTCAAACACTAGAATCATAATTCGACAGTCCCCAGTTTTGATAATCTCGGATAGGATAGCCAGTTCCATTGTTGATGGACTTTTAAATGGTCAAGTTACAGCATAGAGACGGTACGAGAGCTCTTTCTTTATTTTTTACTCTGGCCAGGAACTACGGAGGTTCCAAAATTTTGTCGAGGACCATGCGATATCTTGCCTTTTTACCGGAGTAATTTTCACGGCTTTGTTTGTAGATTTCTCGCATCATATATTTTGTTTGTTTGGTACATGTGGAATTTTAGCTTTTGGAGCCTTGAATATTCTCAAATATGATTCTCCTCATTTTCATTCTAATTGATGATAGATCAGGGATCTCCCAGATAAGGGATGACTCGATCCTGATATTGTTTGATCCGGAAATGATATTTCTCAATAAGAGTCCGGAGTTGCTTCTGGAGTCAGTGATATCAGCAATAGATTCGAGACTAGCACATCCGACTTGATTTTCTTGGGCTGCATAGTTTTCTTGGATTTGATCAATCGTCAAATCAATACTTTTGCTCTGAGTTCCCAGCTAATTCAAGCATGTATCATATGCTTTATACTCATCTTTGTTGTTAGTAAAAAACTAACTTTTTTGAAATCTAAATACCTTTTCTGATAGGGATTAAGCATTGTCCTTAACCCAGGACTTTTAATACTTGTGGACTTAATTGTGTAAAAGGTCCAGATCCTGAGAATTATCTCAGAAATAACATGTACTTTGATTTCAGCTTCAGGTAATATGCTCAAGCAAAGATTAGTCATGAAATCTGCTAGACTTGTGTGTTTTATGGCCGTATGTGGCTGATAAATAATATCATATTCCATAAGTTTGACTAATCATTTAGCTATCCTTCCTGATAGTTCTCGTTTATGCAAAATATTGTATAATGAAAATATAGTGGCTAAGAGAATTGAATGATATTGACAATAAAGCCTTAGATTTAGGGCAATAGCAATTAATTCCAGCTTCTCGAAATATAAATATGCAATTTCCATGTCTAAGAGCATTCTATAATAGATAAGAGATTGTGTTCCTTTCTATGCTTGAATTAAGATTGCATTTACCGAGACATTTGAGAGAATGTGATATACTAGCAATCATCATTCTCCTCAAAATTTTGAAAGTGATGATGGGTTGATGTTAGCAACGAGTCCGAATGATTTGACTTTTCGGACTAAACCCAACTTCGAGGTTCCATAACTTTATCTTTTATTATTTGGCTCTGGTTTCTTTTTTTCTTGACCGGATTATACCGCGGGTCAATATTGAGCATATAAACCATTATCTCCGGTGGTACACCTGTTATGGTTACAATGGTGGCAAGCAAAGCAATTTGCATTAACACGTAAAAGTTTAATCAACTTACCTTTAAACTCGGTGTCGAGTCTCGACCATCATAAACCTTCCTATTTGGGAAGCTAATGATAGTTTCTAGTTCTTCAGCATTTGATCTTGTGGCTTTTGATTCTTTCGATTCAATGATTGTATCCGAATTTTTTTTTTGTAGTTGTCATGGCTATTAATGAACCTTCTTCCTGGTATTCTTCAATTATCCATCCCGCACCTATCTTTTCTTTTCCAGTTGTCAGGTGCGGTATCGTTGTAAAAAATCTCATGGGTGTTTTACCCCTGCATTTCCTAACCTTTATTCTTCTCCTGTGGAAATTTTCAATTTAGCAAGGTGATTCCTTACCTGTTCGGGAAGGTTCGGATCCTTTTCAGCCCGTGAAGAAAATCCTGTATCCCTTTGCTCAGACCTATTTTTGACTTTCGTTTGAACATCCGTGCCTTTCTCCATTTAAAGCTCGGTGTCACATATCTTTATCGTGGGATAGTTGGGAATTCTCGGAGGTGTTCTATATGCTCGTCTTGTTCCTTGATATGTTTCTGTCAAGTTAGAACTAAGTTTTGCAAATTAAAATTACCCGATGTACCTGAACTTCATGTCTCGGTATTGTTTGGCGTAGATTCTTTAATGAGTTTCGGTGCTAATAGTTGTGGTACCAATATGCTGATGTACATTTTCTATTTTTCTCTGCTTGTTTCTTATATATCAGTATCATGGCTATTATTGCCTTTTTGCTTTCTCATGGTAAAGCCAACTCAAGCTTGGTTGTCCTCAACTGTGTTGATTGGCAAATTTCGGCCATGATGAAGGTTTAAATTGAAAGCAAGCAAACATCAACAAAAATTGTTAGTATCTTTGGATGAATAGAAAATTTTCTTGAGGTCCCGACAACGGAACCAATCTGTTTAACCCAAAAAATAGCTTTCAAGGTCAAAGCAATAATTTTGTATGACGGGTCACAAGCAACCGATTCAATCCGAAAGATTTATTTTTAATACAACGTGATAGAGAAGTGAAAAATAAATTCAATGACAGATAATATAATAAAAATAAAGTAGAGAATAAATAATTCTTATTGAATAATCCTTGACAAGATGTTAAGCCAAACGGAGATTAAAAGGCCAAACTGTGGCTAACTTGGAAACAAGATGACATGAATTTCAATGTATAGAATTGTAGAGAAGAAAGTTCGATCCCTGATTGTGATAAAACTGTGTCTATTTATAGGGATAAATTTAAGTAACCATTCTCCTTGAATAATGGGTCCATTATGAGCATTTACTTAATCCATCCATTACTTTTGGAAGACTTGTAACAACTGTGTAAATGCTGGAATTCGTAACTGATGACTTAATTTCGTAACTGATGAGTTAATTCCATAACTGATGATTCAATCCCGTGGCTGATGAGTCACTCCCGCACCTGTTTAGTCAATCCTTTGCCTATTGAGTCAATCTTGTGCCTTCTGAGTCAATCTTGTACCTATTGAGGCAATCTCGTGCCTATTGAGTCAATCTTGGAATTGATTGCCTTGTTTTGACCGTTACAGTCATTTATTGCATTTATTGTACGTTACATAATTGATTTGTAACTTATGGAGTAATGATGATAAATCCCATATAATCTTTGATTAATTTATTCCTTCCTAATTTGTAATTATGAGATGTTCTCCCGCACCTAATCCAGGGTATCTTATGATCATCAGTTCCGAGGCTAACAGACTCGGTATGTTCGATCCCGGGGGTGTTTCACATATCATCTTTACATGTCATTCTTCACTTTTCTCCAAGCTTTGCTGACACGTGATTCCCTTTAATAGATACACATGGCGAGCCTATTTTTTGCCAATACAATTGGAACCTGGATCTGCACATAAAAAACATGCGCATGAAAGGGCATGAGTACTCCACAATTGGTACCCAGTAAGTGCCAAGCCTAACCCCAGTCAAGTAGTAACGAGGTCATGTTAAGGCTCTACTGGATGTTTGTAATAAAATAGTTTAAAAATCTTAGGAGAGAGATATAATAAACTAAGGCAAAAACAGTAGAAACGGCAAGCTAAAAGTAATAGTAAAAGAGAGCCCTCGACTCAGCACAACATATGTCACAATAGCAAATATGCAATGCAGGACAACGGGAAAGCTCCCGGAATCTCGTCCGTAGTCCCAATTAAAATATATTATGCAGTATAGGGGAAAAGCTCCCGAAATCTAGTCCGTAGTTCCAATTTAAATATGCTACGCAGTACAGGGGGAAAGCTCCCGGAATCTAGTTTGTAGTCTCAATTTAAATATGCAATGCAATGAATACCGGATACAATTTATTTGAACAGTTCAAGAAGAAATCACAGGCGAATACGGATAAAACTACCTAAATATTTTACAAATAGTAACAAATAGGAGTAAGACAGGTAGACATGCTCATTCCTAAGCTACACTACACAGTTAGTGCAGGAAACAATGAAATAGGAATGAAAATGATTTATGTCATGGAGGGAAAATGGAATTATAACAACCATGGCCCGTATACGTACTCGTCACCTCACGTATACGGCGCCCAAGCAACAAAACAGTATCAAAACAACCGAAGGTAAAATCCCCAACACAGAGTTAGGCAAGCCACTTACCTCGACTGCGCTACTCAACTCAAAATCATGCTCTTTCAACGAGTATCCGACTCCGGGTGGCCCAAATCTAGTCAATTCAGTTGCATAAAGTAAATATCAACTCAGGGAACCAAAATAGCTAATAAGTTCGAAGCTAATACGCGAAATTAGGAAATTTGCCCAAAAAGTCCTCCGGGCCCACGTTTCGGAAACGGATAAAAATTACAAATTCCAAACACCCATTCACTCACGAACTCACTCGAACAAGAATCATCAAAAATCGACGTCTAAATCTCCCTAAATCCTCAGATTTCTACTTGGGGAACCTTCATCCCATTTTCATGATATTTCACCCAAATTCATTGATTAGATTGAGGAAATTGCTAGGGATTAATGATATATAAGTGAAGTAAGGTTAGAAAATGTTACCTATGATTCTCTTCTTCGAAACCCACTGAAAATCGCCAAAACCCGAGCTCTAAATCGTTTTTGGAGTTATGAATTTCAAACCCTCGAATTTTTGTATAAACAGCCTAGGGATTCCGCACCTGCGAAAAATCCATCGCAGGTGCGGAACTTCACTTAACATGGCCGGGGCCGCACCTGCTGTCACATGGCCGCATCTGCGATCCCGCACCTGCGGAACCCAGACCGCACCTGCGACCACTAGCAGCCCTGCCCAAAATCCACATCTACGTGCCTTAACTTCACACCTGCGTGTCCTCACCTACGGGTCCCCGTCCGCAGGTGCAAAACACCAGAACCAGCAATGGTTTAGCTGTTCTCTAAGTTCCAAAATCACCCGTTGAGCTCACGAAACATCCCTGAGACCCCCGAGACCTCAATCAAACTTACCAACCAGTCCTAATACTTCATTCAAACCTAGTCAAGTCTTCAAAACACATCTCATAACATCAAAATCATCAATTATGCATGGATTCAAGCCTAAGAACTTATGAAATTTCCAAAATTCACATCCGATGCCGAAACACGTCAAAACTCGTCCGTATGAACTCAAATTCTACACACGGGTCATAAATGACACTACGGACCTGTTGTCACGTCCAAAATTCCATTACGATCCCAATATCAAAATTTCACCTATCGACCGAAATTGCTGAAATTCTAACTTTCGCCAAGTCAAGCATAAATCTACCACAGACCTCTAAAACACATTCCGAACACGCTCCTAACCCCGAAATTACCCAACGAATCTAACGGAGTCGACAAAATTCCATTCCGTATCTGTCTTGACACAGTTCTAACTAGGGCCCGATTCCTAAAACTAAACTTCACATTGATGGACTATGTGTCCAAAATCCCTCTGAATTTCACCACTCATTAAGGGTTCGGGGCGCTAACTCTAAAAACGACCGACCGGGTCGTTACATTCTCCCCCTCTTAAGAACATTTTTCATCCTCCAACGAGTATAGAAACATACCATAAGCTATGAAAAGATGAGGGTACTGACTCCGCATATCCTGCTCGGTCTCTCAAGTCGCCTCCTTGACTGGATGACCCCTCCACTGAACCTTGACTGAGGCAATATTCTTCCACCTAAGCTTCCTGACCTGCCTATCTAATATAGCTACAGGCTCCTCACCATATGATAGATCCTTGTCCAACTATCTAAAACATGAGTCGGGTCACCGTGATACTCTCGGAGCATGGAGATGTGGAATACCGGATGAACGCCTGCTAGGTTGGGAGGCAAGGCCAACTCAAACACAACCTCCCCAACCCGCAGCAATACCTCAAAAGGAAAATAAACCTCGGACTCAGCTTACCCTTCTTCCCGAACCTCGTCACGCTCTTCATAGGCGATACCTGAAGCAAAACCCGATCACCAACCATAAATTCCACGTCACCAACCCGATCACACTCTTATGCCTGGACTGAGCCGTGCGAAGTCTCTCCTGAATCACCTTCACCTTGTCCAGGGCATCCTGGACCAAATCTGTACCCAACAATTGGGCCTCGCACGGCTCAAACCACCCCACTAGAGACCTGCACCGCCTACCATAAAAAGCCTCATACGGCGCCATCTGAATGCTGGACTGGTAGCTGTTATTATAAGAAAACTCTGCAAATGGCAAGTATCGGTCCCATGACCCTCTAAAATCAATCAGATAGGCACGAAGCATATCCTCAAGAATCTGAATCGTGCGATCGGATTGCCCGTCCGTCTGAGGGTGAAAGGATGTACTCAACTCCACACTAGTGCCTAACTCCTACTGAAGGGCTCTCCAGAACTGTGAAGTGAACTGTGTACCTCTGTCTGAAATGATAGATACTGGAATACCGTGGAGGCGAACAATCTCCCTAATATAAATCTCAGCCAACCTCTCGGAGGAATATGTAGTCAACACTGGGATGTAATGGGCTGATTTGGTTAGCCGATCCACAATCACCCAAACAACATTGAACTTCCTCAAAGTCCGAGGGAGTCCAACCACAAAGTCCATGGTGATTTTCTCCCACTTCCACTCTGGAAGCTCAATCTGCTGAAGTAACCCTCCCGGTCTCTAATGCTCACATTTGACCTGCTGACAATTGAGACACTTGGCTACAAACTCCACTATATCCTTTTTCATCCTTCGCCACCAATAGTGTTGTCTCAGATCCTGGTACATCTTTGAAGTACCCGAGTGGATGGAATACCGTCAACTATGGGCCTCCTCAAGAATCAACTCCCGAATCCCATATACATTGGGCACACAGATAAGGACATGCATCCTCATCACGCCATCATCACCTATGGTCACATCCATGGCATCACCCCGCCGAACTCTATCCTGAATAGCCAGAAGGTTGGGATTATCATACTGGCGCTCCCGAATGCGGTCATAAAGAGATGATCGAGAAACTACACAAGAAAATACCCGGCAAGGCTCAGAAAGATTCAGTCTCACGAACTAACTGGATAAGTACTGAACATCCAAGGCCAAGGGCCTCTCAGCTGCAGGAAGATATGCCAAACTCCCCAGACTCTCCGCCCGGCGACTCAAGGCGTCGGCAACCATATTTGTAACGACCAAGCCAATCATTTTGCGTATTAGGGTCCCGTTTCCTTAAATGAAACCTTCCATAGCGGCTATTCGTTCTTTATGACTCGCGGGAGCGGGTGGTTCAAGATTTGAGAATGAATTGGATGGTTTAGGAACACTTGGTTCCTTAAGATTGGCCTACTTGGCCAAGTTTGACTTCGGTCAACATTTTGAGCAAACGACATCGGAATCAAGTTCTGATAGCTCCAGTAGCTCCGTATGATGATTTTGAACTTGGGCGTATGTTCGGCTCGGGTTTCTGATGACCCAGGAGAGTTTCGGCGCCCGAAATGGAAATCAGGATTTCCTTAAGTTTAGAAAATTGGCCTGGAACGGGATTTCATGCTATCAGGGTCCGAATGGAATTCCAGGACCGACAATAGTTCCGTATAGTCATTTATGACTTGTCTGCAAAATTTAGGGTCATTCTAGGTAGTATAGACCCGTTCGGCGCAATGTAAGGAATTCTAGAATTTCGAAGTTCTTAAGTTTGATTAATTTGGTTTTGGGGTTGAATTTTGAGTTACATTGTTGTTTTTCATGTTCCGGAAGTTCGAGTGAGTCCGTATCATGAATATAGACTTAAAGGTGCTTTTGGACGGGGTCCCGGGGGGCTCGGGGGTGTTTTAGACCCCCGGGAGCTAAGTTAGAAAAACCAAAAAAATTTCGGTATGGTTTCCTTCTCTGCGATCGCAGAAGTAGGGATGCGATCGCAAAGAAGTAATTATGCTGGGCCATCCAATTCTCTCTGCGATCACATACATAACTCCGCGATCGCATAAGGTCCCCTTCCTAACTCTCCGCGAACGCAGACTCACCCCTGCGATCGCACAAGTCACCTACCTACCCCCTACTGCCTGTTCCTCTCTGCGGTCGCAGACCTCACTCCTGCGATTGCATAAGCCTACCTCCCTACTCTCTGTGATCGCAGGCCCCATCTATGCGATCGCATAGTGCTTCCTGGAGGCCAGGGTAATTTGTTCTCCGCGATCGCAGGCCTGATGCCGCGATCGCAGTGAAGGTTTTCTTGGGCAGTATTTAAATGTCCAATTACGTGTTTCTTCTTCATTATTCAATACCCAACCTCCATTAGAGCTCCTCAAAGTTAGGGAAAATCTGTCCAAGGTCAAGTCCTTCCAGGTTAGTATGAGTTTCTCTCTAAATTCATGAATTTATTATGGAAATCTAACTAGTTATCTATTAAAATAGCAAATTATGGGAAAATTGGGTAGAAAATTCTAGGGCTTTGATAATTAGTGAGTTATCCCTTTTTAGCCATGAATTCCTAAATAAATTAGGTAATTAAAATCCTTAGGCTTCGGGTAATTCATTCCTTCGAGAATTTTCAAAATTCGAACGCGTGGGCCTAGGGTCGAAATTTCAAAAACCTTCAAGAATACTATATTTTGGAATCTCTTGTAAATTCTTATTCCTGGAGCATGAATTGACTCAATTATCCTATTTTTGGCTAGTTGTGAGCCATCAAGAGTAGTTTTGGAATTTCGGGCGCATCTTTTGATCCGGTCCTTGGTCCGAGGAGTGCTTTTATCGAGGTGAGTCTCCTTTCTAACCTCGTAAGAGGGAAATTGTCCCTCTAGGTAACCTTGTTTGCTATGCAAATTTGTCTGGGGGATACGTACGCACCGAGTGATGAGAGTTCGTACGTAGTGGCTATTACTGCTTCGTCCGGGTAGTTAGGACACATCATGCTCATTGTTTCCCCCTGTTGTAGCATAGATATGACTTGTATACTTGTGTGATTGGCACGCTACGACAGAGTGATGATTGATTATGTTATGGGATCGGGTCGTACGCCACGGAAGAATGATGATTGATTATGTTATGGGATCAGGTCGTACGCCACGAGAGAGTGATGATTGATTATGTTATGGGATCGCGCGGTACGCCACGAAAGAGTGATGATTGATTATGTTATGGGATCGGGTCGTACGCCACAACAGAGTGATGATTGATTATATTATGGTATCGGGACGTACGCCACAACAGAGTGATGATTGATTATATTATGGGATCGGTCTGTACGCCACGGCGAGATTGAGACTACCAGGGTGGCATCAGGCCGTACGACACGGCGAGATTGAGAATACTAGGGTGGGATCGGGCCGTACGCCACGGCGAGATTGAGACTACCAGGGTAGGATCGGGCCGTACGCCACGGCGAGATTGAGAATACTAGGGTGGGATCGGGCCGTACGCCACGGCGAGATTGAGACTACCAGGGTGGGATCGAGTCGTACGCCACAAAGAGATTGAGACTACCAGGGTGGGATCAGGTCGTATGCCACGGCGAGATTGAGACTACCAGGGTAGGATCGGGCCGTACGCCACGGCAAGATTGAGTACCATATGGGAGCGGGCCGTATGCAACGGCGGATACCAAACCTGTTGAATTTGAGCTGGTTATTTGATGTCGGATATTGATGTACTTGATTATTATTGATGTACTTGATTATTTGTTTTACTTGCCTACAGTTTTCTTTACATCCTGCTTATATTACGACTGTTGGACCCTAGTGAGTATCGAGTCGGCCTCTCGTCACTACTTCTTCGAGATTAGACGGGATACTCACTGGGTACATATTTATATATATGTACTCATGCTGCACTTTCTTTCCTTTTCTGTAATTGACTGTACAGGTCCGGAGGCTGGTCCATCTGATTTTCAGGCCGGTGCCAGATATCGATAGCATGGTCATACTTCACGGTGAGCATCTTTCCTGGCGACTTCCTAGCAGCACCCTGAAGTTTCCTTTGTTATACTCTCTGTCTAGTTCATTCAGACTGAGACCCTGTATATGTTATAGTCATTGTATATTCTGTAGTTGCCCGTGACACTCGTGACACTAGTTCCTGGCACACACGCGGTATATATTCTTGGGGTTTTGGGATGTATATCTATGTGTATGTTTTATTTCGGCCTTGTATCTACTATGACTTTACCTTCACTCAAGGCTAGTATCATCTTAGTTGTTATAAACTGGTAACCATTGACTTGTTTGATCGAATGGGAAAGGTATCACTTAGTGCAAGTTATATCGGCTTGCCTAACCCCGCTGTTGGGCGCCATCGCGACCTGAATTAGGATTTGGGTCGTGACAACGTGGTATCAGAGCCCTAGGTTCACGTAGTCTCACGAGTCACGGGCAAACCCAGTAGAGTCTTGCGGATCGGTACGGAGACGTCTGTACTTATTTTCAGGAGGCTATAGGGTGTTAAGAAACTCTTTTTGTTCATATCCTATCGTGAAACCGATGATGTACTCAAACTTGTTCTTCTACTCTCTCATAGATGGTGAGGAAGCGAGCTTCACATGTTCCTGATCTAGGGGAGGCTGCTACCCCCGCCGCTCGAGGTCGTGGTAAGGGCAGGGGTAGGGCTCCTGTTCGTAGTGGGGGGCGAGGACGTCCTAGAGCTGTACCGGGTTCACCGATTGAGGATCCTTATGTTGAGGAGCAGGATGAGCCGCCTCAAGTAGTTCCACCACCAGCCGTTTTTATGACGGCGCCGGGCTTCCAAGAGGTCATGGGCAGTATGCTGAGGTTCATGGATACTATGTCCCAGGCAGGGGTACTTCCATTAGATCCTGCTACTTCTCAGGCAGGAGGGGGAGTTCAGACCCCTACCGCTCAGGCTACAGGACCAGCAGTAGCAGTACATCGTACTCCAGATATTCCACTAGTGATTGGGGTTCAGCCTGGGGTGGCAGCACTAGAGCCTAGGCCAGTTGCAGAGATACACCAGCAGAAGCTAGTGGGTAGATGGACCCAACTTCGCCCTCCGACCTTCGGGGGTGAGCGGGGAGAGAATGCACAAGATTTTATCGAGAGGTGCAGGGACAGACTGCACAACATGAGGATATTGATACGCTCAATTTACACCTTAAAAGAATGTAAGCGATCATTGTCAAATATAGTAACCCAACAAGGTTGGGGTCGAATCCCACAGAGAACAATATGAGGGCGTTTAGGAATTCTAGAGGATTATCACTTATCGTCCAGTGCCAAACA
>ML256255.1:5010-27427 GCA_005239495.1 Nicotiana undulata | reverse complement strand
AAAAATGGCTGCTAGGTCGAGTATATAAGAGTTGAGTTTGGAAAATGTGATTTTACAACTTTGTCTAGATCGGATGCCCGACTACCGCACATGCGGAAGATTCATCGCAGGTGCGATTCCGCAGGGGCGGAATATTTCTCGCAGGTGCGAGTTCTGAGTTTTGTCACTTTTCCGCAGGAGCGGATGTCTGGTCGCACCTGCGGTTCTGCAGGTGCGTAAATTTCACTCGCAGGTGTGAGATTAGGCTGGTTTGACTTCCATCGCAATTGCGGACATTTGGTCGCACCTGCGGTTCTGCAGGTGCGTAAAAAGCACCGCAGGTGCGAGTCTTGTGTGCCTGAGCTGGCTTCGTAGGGGCGACAATTCTTCGCAGGCGCGAGGTCGCGCTTGCGACCTATAATCCACAGGTGCAGAATCACTGAAGCCTTTCATGTACATTTTCACCGCTTTTTGTCCAACTTTCAGTCCAATTCAACACCAACCTTCATAGCATCATTTCCCTGAAAATTGAGCAATTATACACTAAAAACGACCTCAAGTTATCATTTAACAATACAAAATCTAATGAGAAGAGGCTAAAATGAGTGGTAAAATCACCACTCATCAGATATTAGAGTCACATGGGGTAGACTTTGCGACATTACAGCTTGAGGGCAGAGCTCGCCGCTGGTGGCAGTCATTCGTTCTCAGTAGGCAAGCAGGGTCTCCACCGGTTACTTAGGAGCAGTTTACTCAGTTATTCTTGGACCGATACATTCCACCGTCTGAGAGGGAGGAGCTGCTGGGTCAGTTTGAGAGGTTAGAGCAGGGGCAGATGTCTGTGTCAGATTATGAGGCCAGGTTCTCAGAGTTGTCTCGCCATGCTCTTATGATATTGCCCACATATGCTGAAAGGGTTCGACGGTTTGTGGCAGGCTTATATACTGGTATCAAGACTTCCATTCCAGAGAGGTAGATATGGGTACCCCATATCAGCTTGTAGTCGAGATAGCTCGACATATCGAGGGTTACCGTGCGAGGAGTAGAGAGCAGGGTCAGCAGGGTCAGCAAGACAAGAGGCCCAGGTTCACAGGTGACTTCAGAGGGGCTCCAGCTAGGGCCAGGGGTCAGTATGGAGGTGCCCAGTTCAGCAGGCCTTCCTATTCAGCACCTCCAGTACCTCCTAGGGTTGTTCCAGTCAGGCCCCAGTTTAGCGCCATGCCAGAGCGCTCCTATAATCCTCTAGCCATCCAGAGTGCACCCAGCAGTTATTCTAGCCATCAGAGATCCTCCAGTTCTTATCCCAGTGCTTTACTAGAGGATTCACACCGCTCTTTAGCTATTTAGGGTTCCTCCTCTTTAGGGCAGCGAGCAGTAGTGCCAGGGGGTTGCTTCGAGTGTGGTGATTTGGGTCACGCATGGAGGTTTTGTCCCAGGTATCGGGGCAAGGCCGTGCAGCAGAGCCAACAGCCTATGATTACAACACCAGCAACACGACCACCTAGGGGTGGAGGTCAGGTTTGCAGGGGTCGTCCTAGAGGGGGAGGCCAGTCAGGAGGGGGTCGTTCATATCCAGCTCGTCCTGGGGGAGCTCAGTCTTTGGGTGCTCCAGCAAGATTTTATGCTATTCCTGCCAGGGCGGATGTAGTGGCATCAGACGCGGTGATTACAGGTACTATTTCGGTCTGTGGTAGAGAGGCTTCAGTGCTATTAGATCCAGGGTCTACATATTCATATGTTTCAGCATTATTTTCCCGTTCTCTGGATGTTATTTGTGAGTCTTTGGGTTCTCCCTTGTATGTATCCACTCCTGTGGACGACTCTGTAGTGGTAGACCGGGTTTACCGGGCTTGTGTGATTACTTTCTGTGGGTTTGAGACAAGAGCCTACCTGTTGTTGCTTGATATGGTTGATTTCGAGGTTATTTTGGCATGGATTGGCTATCTCCTCATCATGCTGTCTTGGACTGCCATGCCAAGACAGTTAACATTAGCCATGCCTGAGTCTCCGAGGTTAGAGTGGAGGGGTTATTCAGTTAGTGCCTTTAGCCGGGTCATTTCCTTCATGAAAGCTCGGCATATGGTCGAGAAATGGTGTTTGTCTTACCTTGCTTATGTACGGTACACCACCGCCGAGTCTCCTACCCTTGATTCAGTGCCTGTCGTTTAGGAGTTTCCGAATGTGTTTCCTTCAGATCTTCCAGGCATGCCTCCAGATCGAGATATAGATTTCTGCATTGACTTGGCTCCAGATACTCAACCCATTTCTATTCCTCCCTATCGTATGACTCCTAAGGAGCTAAAGGAACTGAAGGAGAAGCTTGAGGAGTTGTTGGACAAGGGATTTATTAGGCCGAGTGTGTCGCCGTGGGGTGCTCCAGTCCTATTTGTGAAGAAGAAGGATGGGTCTATGCGGATGTGTATTGACTACCGCTAGTTGAATAAAGTTACCATCAAGAACAAGTATCCTCTGCCGCGCATTGATGATTTGTTTGACCAGCTACAGGGTGCTCGTGTGTTCTCTAAAATTGATCTGAGGTCAGGTTACCACCAGTTGAAGATTCGGGCTTCTGATGTCCAGAAGACTGCATTTCACACCAGATATGGCCACTATGAGTTCTTAGTGATGTCATTTTGCTTGACTAATGCCCCAACAATATTTATGGACGTGATGAATAGGGTATTCAGGTCGTATATCGACTCCTTCGTTATTGTTTTCATTGATGATATATTGATCTACTCACGGAGCCTAGGAGAGCACGAGCAGCATTTGAGAGTGTTGCTTCAGACCTTGCGAGAATAGAAGCTATATGCTAAGTTCTCCAAGTGTGAGTTCTGGTTAGGGTCTGTGGCATTTCTGGGGCATGTGGTTTCAGGTGAGGGTATCAAGGTTGATTCGCAGAAGATTGAGGCAGTTCAGAGTTGGCCATGTCCTACTTCAACTTCAGAGATCAGGAGTTTTCTGGGTTTAGCAGGCTAGTACCGTCGGTTCGTGGAGGGGTTTTCTTCTATTGCAGCCTCATTGACTAGATTGACTAAGAATGCTCCATTTCAGTGGTCCGACGATTGTGAGGCGAGCTTTCAGAAGATCAAGTTAGCATTGACTTGAGCACCAGTGTTATCATTGCCTTCTAAGTCTGGAGTATATACAGTGTATTGCGATGTTTCACATGTCGGGTTGGGGTGTGTGCTGATGCAGGATGGCAGGGTTATTGCTTATGCTTCGCGCCAGCTGAAGGTTCATGAAAAGAATTACCATGTGAACGATTTGGAGTTGGCGGTGATTGTTCATGCTCTAAAGATATGGCGGCATTATCTATATGGTGTATCTTGTGAGGTCTATACTGACCACCGCAGCCTGCAGTACCTGCTTAAGCAGAGGGACCTTAATTTGAGGCAGCGAAGGTGGCTTGAGTTATTAAAGGACTACGCTCTTACTATTCTGTATCATCCGGGCAAGGCAAATGTAGTGGCAAATGCTTTGAGCAAGCGGGAAGCTAGTATGGGTAGTTTGGCCTACATTGCAGCTGAGGAGAGACCTTTAGCCTTGGACATTCAGTCCTTGGCCAATCGCCTAGTGAGATTGGAACTTTCTGAGCCTCGTCGAGTTCTAGCTCATGTGATTGCTCAGTCTTCATTATTGGGAGAGATTAAGGCTCGACAGTTTGATGATCCACGTCTAGCAGAGCTACGAGATACGGTGGTCCAGGACAGGGCCAAGGAGATTACTTTAGGCGAGGATGGTGTTTTGGGACTCCAGGGCCGATTGTGTGTTCCAGATATTGATGGCCTGAGGGAGAGGATTCTAGCAGAGGCGCACAGTTCTCGGTATTCCATTCACCCAGGAGCGACGAAGATGTATCGTGATTTGAAGCAGCACTACTGGTGGAGGCGGATGAAGAAGGACATTGTTCAGTATGTGGCCAGGTGTCTTAATTGTCAGCAAGTTAAGTACGAGCATCAAAGGCCAGGAGTCTTACTTCAGCAGATGCCCATTCCTCAGTGGAAATGGGAGCGAATCACTATAGACTTCGTGGTTGGGTTGCCTCGGACTTTGCGGAAGGTTGATGCGGTTTGGGTCATTGTGGATAGATTGACCAAATCNATCACTATGGACTTCGTGGTTGGGTTGCCTCGGACTTTGCGGAAGGTTGATGCGGTTTGGGTCATTGTGGATAGATTGACCAAATCGGCACATTTCATTCCTGTGGCTACTACTTATACTACAGAGAGGCTAGCTCAGATTTACCTTCGGGAGATAGTCCGGTTGCATGGTGTGTTGGTGTCTAGTATTTCAGATCGGGGTCCTCAGTTCACTTCGCATTTCTGGAGAGCTTTGCACAGCGAGATGGGTACTCAGATAGACCTCAATTCAGCATTTCACCCTCGGACTGATGGCCAGTCAGAGCGTACAGTTCAGATTCTGGAAGATATGCTCAAGGCCTGTATGATTGATAGTTATCAGTACAGCATCGATATGGCTCCATTCGAGGCTTTATACGGTCGGCGATGTCGTTCTCCGATTGGGTGGTTTGAGCCTGGCGAGGCCAATCTATATGGTACAGATCTGGTGAGAGATGCCTTGGAAAAGGTGAAGATTATTCTGGAAAGGCTCCGTACAGCCCAGTCTAGGCAGAAGAGCTACGCAGATCAACGGGCACGTGATGTAGCATTCATGGAGGGAGATAAGGTTATGTTGAAGGTTTCACCGATGAATGGCATTATGAGATTTGGGAAGAAAGGCAAGCTGAGCCCCAGGTTTATAGGTCCTTTCGAGGTGCTGAAGCGGGTTCGAGAGGTTGCTTATGAGCTTGCTTTGCCTCCAGCCTTGTCAGGACTTCACCCAGTATTTCACGTATCTATGCTTCGGAGGTATCACGCCGACTTCTTGCACGTGGTTGATTACAACACTATCCAGTTAGATGGGAAGTTGGGCTACGAGGAGGAGCCAGTTGCCATTATTGATAGGCAGGACTGCCAGTTGAGGTCTAAGACAGTTTCTGCGGTTAAGGTCCAGTGGAGGGGCCAACCAGTTGAGGAGGCAACTTGGGAGTCCGAGCAGGACATGCAGAGCAGATATTCACAACTATTTAGCACTCCAGGTACGATCCTAGTCCCGTTCGAGGACGAACGTTTGTTTAAGAGGGGGAGAATGTAACGACCCAGCCAGTCGTTTTGCGTATTAGGGTCCCATTTCCTTAAATGAAACCTTCCATAGCGGCTATTCGTGCTTTATGACTCGCGGGAGCGGGTGGTTCGGGATTTGGGAATGAATTGGATGGTTTAGGAACACTTGGTTCCTTAAGGTTGGCCTATTTGGCCAAGTTTGACTTCGGTCAACATTTTGAACGACCTCGGAATCGAGTTCTGGCAGCTCCAGTAGCTTTGTATGATGATTTCAGACTTGGGCGTATGTTCGACTCGGGTTTCTGATGACCCAGGAGCGTTTCAGCGCCCGAAATGGAAATTAGGATTTCCTTAAGTTTAGAAATTGGCCTGGAACAGGACTTCATGCTATCGGGGTCCGAATGGAATTTTGGGACCGGCAATAGTTTCGTATAGTCATTTATGACTTGTCTGCAAAATTTGGGGTCATTCCGGGTAGTATAGACCCGTTCGGCGCAATGTAAGGAATTCTAGAATTTCAAAGTTCTAAAGTTTGATTAATTTGGTTTTGGGGTTGAATTTTGAGTTCCGTTGTTCTTTTTCATGTTTCGGAAGTTAGAGCGAGTCCGTATCATGAATACAGACTTGCCGGTGCTTTTAGACGGGGTCCCGGGGTGCTCGGGGGTGTTTTAGACCCCCGGGAGCTAAGTTAGAAAAACCAAAAAAATTTCTGTTTGGTTTCCTTCTCTGCGATCGTAGAAGCAGGGATGCAATCGCAGAGAAGTAATTATGATGGGCCATCCAATTCTCTCTGCGATCGCAGACATAACTCCGCAATCGCATAAGTTCCCCTCCCCAACTCTCGGCGAACGCAGACTCACCCCTGCGATCGCACAAGTCACCTACCTACCCCCTCCCCCTACTGCATGTTCCTCTCTACGGTCACTGACCTCACTCCTGCGATCTCATAAGCCTACCTCCCTACCCTCTGCGATCGCAGGCCCCATCTATGCGATCACATAGTGCTTCCTGGGGGCCAGGGTCATTTGTTCTCCGCGATTGCAGGCCTGATGCTGCGATCGCAGTGAAGGTTTTCTTGGGCAGTATTTAAATGTCCAATTACGGGTTTCTTCTTCATTATTCAATACCCAACCTCCATTAGAGCTCCTCAAAGCTAGGGAAAAGCTGTCCAAGGTCAAGTCCTTCCAGGTTAGTATGATTTTCTCTCTAAATTCATGAATTTATTATGGAAATCTAACTAGTTATCTATTAAAATAGAAAATTATGGGAAAATTGGGTAGAAAACTCTAGGGCTTTGATAATTAGTGAATTATCCCTTTTTAGCCATGAATTCCTAAATAAATTAGGTAATTAAAATACTTAGGCTTCGGGTAATTCATTCCTTCGAGAATTTTAAAAATCCGAACGCGTGGGCCTGGGGTCGAAATTTCAAAAATCTTCAAGAATACTATATTTTAGAATTTCTTGTTAATTCTTATTCCTGGAGCATAAATTGACTCAATTATGCTATGTTTGGCTAGTTGTGAGCCGTCAAGAGTAGTTTCAGAATTTCAGGCGCATCTTTTGATCCGGTCCTTGGTCCGAGGAGTGCTTTTATCGAGGTGAGTCTCCTTTCTAACCTCGTAAGAGGGAAATTGTCCCTCTAGGCAACCTTGTTTGCTATGTGATCTTGTTTGGGGGCTACGTACGCACCGAGTGACGAGAGTCCGTATGCAGTGGCTATTATTGCTTCGTCCGGGTAGTTAGGACACGTCATGCTCATTGTTTTCCCCTGTTGTAGCATAGATATGACTTGTATACTTGTGTGATTGGTATTGTTGTCTTGGAACGTTGTGATACTTGTCTTGATTTAAGTGTGATAAAAGAATCACGGGATGGGATCAATTCGTACGCCACAGTAGAGTGATTATTGATTATGTTATGGGTGCGGGTCATACGCCACGACAGAGTGATGATTGATTATGTTATGGGATCGGGTCGTACGCCACGACATAGTGAAGATTGAATATGTTATGGGATCGGGCCGTACGCCACGACAGAGTGATGATTGATTATATTATGGTATCGAGTTGTACGCCACGGCAGAGATGTTTGGTTATATTATAGGATCGTTCTGTACGCCAAGGCCAGATTAAGACTACCAGGGTGGGATCGGGCCGTACGCAACGGCGAGATTGAGACTACCAGGGTGGGATCGGGCCGTACGCCACATCGAGATAGAGTACCATATGGGAGCGGGTCGTACGCCACGGCGGATACCAAACCTTTTGAATTTGAGCTGGTTATTTGATGCCGGATATTGATGTACTTGATTATTATTGATGTACTTGATTATTTGTTTTACTTGCCTACAATTTTCTTTACATCCTTCTTATATTACGACTGTTGGACCCTAGTGAGTATCGAGTCGACCTCTCATCACTACTTCTTCGAGATTAGACGGGATACTCACTGGGTACATATTTATATATATGTACTCATGCTGCACTTTCTTTCCTTTTCTGTACTTGACTGTACAGGTCCGGAGGCTGGTCCATCTGATTTTCAGGCCGGTGCCAGATATTGATAGCATGGTCATACTTCACGGTGAGCTGCTTTCCTGGCGACTTCCTAGCAGCACCCTGGAGTTTCTTTTGTTATACTCTCTATCTAGTTCATTCAAACTGAGACCATGTATATGTTGTAGTCATTGTATATTCAGTAGTTTCCCGTGACACTCGTGACACTAGCTCCTGGCACAAACGCGGTATATATTCTTGGGGGTTGGGGATGTATATCTATGTGTATGTTTTATTTCGGCCTTGTATCTACTATGACTTTACCTTCACTCAAGGTTAGTATCATGTTAGTTGTTATAAACTGGTAACCATTGACTTGTTTGATCGAATGGGAAGGGCATCACTTAGTGAAAGTTATATCGGCTTGCCTAACCCCGCTGTTGGGCGCTATCGCGGCCTGAATTAGGATTTGGGTCGTGACAACATTGGCCTTCCCTGGGTGGTATAATATAGTGATGTCATAATCCTTGAGTAACTCCAACCACCTACGCTGGCGCATATTGAAGTCCTTCTTCCTGAATATGTGATGTAAACTCCGGTGATCAGTGAAGATCTCAAAGGGAACACCGTACAAATAATGACGTCATATCTTCAGGGCGTGAACAATTGATGCCAACTGGAGATCGTGAACCAGATAGTTCTTCTCATGAAACTTCAATTATCTGGCCGCGTAGGCAATCACCCTACCGTCCTGCATCAACACCGCCCCAAGGCCAATCCTCGAAGAATCACAATAGAATGTATAGGACCCTGAACATATAGGCAATACCAACACTGGAGCTGTAGTCAGGGCTGTCTTGAGCTTCTAAAAGCTCTCCTCGCACTCCTCAGTCCACCTGAAAGGGGCACCCTTCTGGGTCAGAGTGGTCATAGGCGCTGCAATGGATGAAAATCCCTCCACAAAACGGCGATAGTATCCAGCCAAACCAAGGAAACTACGAATCTCAATAGTTGAAGATGGTCTAGGACAACTCTATACCGCCTCAACCTTCTTCGGATCTACCTTGATCCCATCACAAGACACCACATGGCCTAAGAATGCCACAAAATCAAGCCAAAATTCACACTTAGAAAATTTGGCATACAATTTCTTCTCCCTCAAAGTGTGAAGCACAATCCTCAAATGCTGCTCATGGTCCTCCTGGGACAGAGAATATACCAAGATGTCATCAATGAACATGATGATGAAAGAATCAAGATAAGGCCAAAATACATTGTGCATCAGGTGCATAAAGGTTGTTGGGGCATTGGTCAGCCCAAATGACGTAACAAGGAACTCATAGTGGCCATATCTGGTCCTGAAGGCAGTCTTCGGGATGTTTGGTTCCCGAATCTTCAATTGATGATAGCCTGAACGCAGGTCAATCTTGAAGAACACCTTAGCACAAACTAGTCAAATAAATCATCAATGTGAGGCAATGGGTACCTGTTCTTCACTGTAACCTTGTTGAGATGCCGGTAATCAATACATATACGCATCGAACCATCCTTCTTCTTCACAAATAATACCGGAGCACCCCAAGGTGAAACACTGGGCTTGATGAAACCCTTATCAAGCAACTCCTGCAACTGCTCCTTCAACTCAGGAGGAGCCATACGATATGGAGGCATGGAAATGGGCTAAGTGACCGGCAAAAAATAAATGCCGAAATCAATATCTCTGTCGGGCGGCATACCCGGAAGATCAGCTGGAATAACATCGGGGTAGTCCCGCACAATCGGAACTGACTCCACTGAAGGGGTATCAACACTAACATCTCTCACATAGGCTAAATATGCATCACACCCCTTCTCCACCATTCGCTGAGCCTTAAGAAAGGAAATGACTCGGCGTGGAGTATACTCTAAGGAACCTCTCCACTCTAACCTCGGCAAACCTGTCATAACTAGCGTCACAGTCTTGGCGTGATAATCAAGAATAGAATAGTGGGGCGACAACCAGTACATGCCCAGAATAACATCAAAATCCACCATACTGAGTAATAACATATCAGCTTTGGTCTCAAAACCACTGCTAACAATAAAACACGACCGATATACGCGGTCCACAATAAGAGAATCTCCCACGGGAGTAGAAACATATACGGGGGAACTCAAAGAGTCCCGAGAAATCCCCAGATGTGAAGCAAAATAAGAAGATACATATGAGTACGTAGAACCCAGATCAAATAATACGGATGCATCCCTATGACAAACAGGGACAATACTTGTGATGACCGAATCTGAAGCAACGGCCTCTGAACGGGATGGAAGAGCATAGCACCTGGCCTGGCCTCCCCCTCTAGGGCGACCTCGACCTCCTCGACCACCACCTCGAGCTGCCTGAGACGGTGGGGTAGCAGCTGGGGCTGGAAGAATAGCTGGAGGACCCGGTGGAGCACGTGGGGCCTGCTAAGACTGAGATGGTGCACCCCTCCTAGATCTGGGGCAATATATGATCACGTGGCGAGGGTCACCACACTCAAAACAACCCCTCAGAGGACGTGGCGGCTTGTGCTGACCCTGAACTGGCCTGCTGGACTGCCCGATGATTGCACCTCGAACAGGAGGCACATAAGATACTGGTGGCACATAATAAGGCTCCTGAGGTCTAGGAGGAGATGAAGTACCACTGGATGTTGGAGAGCTGAATGAACAGGGTGACTCACAAAACCCCTACCATAGTGTGTTGCTGGTGCACGAACTCCCAAAAATGACCAGTCTCTCGAGACCTCTTGGTCTCTCTCTCCTCCCTGTCCCGGGATAGCATACTCTCAACCCTATGGGCAATACTCACAGCTTGCTGGTTAGTGATATATGTCTCCAACTCTCTGGCCGTACTGGTCTGGATACTGGGGTAAGTACCTCAATAAAGCATAGAACCCTCTCTCTGACAGTGACAACCAAGGTTGGTGCATGACGAGCCAGATCGCTAAAACAGACTTCATACTCTGACACAGTCATGGTACCCTTGCGTAACTTCTCAAACTCCGCACGCCAAACATCCCTGAGGCTCTGAGGGACAAACTCAAGCAAAAACATCTCATAGATGATCCCAAGTGAGTGAGGATGCCTCATCCGGACTACTCAGCTCAAAGGCATGCCACCACTGATAAGCCGCTCCTCTCAGCTGGAAGGTAGTAAAATAAATTCCGCTCATCTCCACAATACCCATAGCGTGGAGTATGTGATAACAGTCCTCAAGGAACCCAGAGTGTGATCTGAAGCTAGTCCGCTGAAATCAGGTGGGTGGTACTTCTTGTACCGCTCAAGTCGGAGTTGCTCTGCCTCCGAAGCAGCTACTCTGGTATCATGGTGGACTGGAGCCGCTGGGGGCATAGGAATATGCTCTGGAACCTGTCCAATATGGACCCTCTGCTCAGGAGTACGAGCTGCGAGAGTCTGTGCCCCTCCCCCGGCCTGGGATGTAGCTGGAGCTGTCGAGAGTAGTCCGGCCTGAGACAAAGTACTGAAAGCACTCAAGAACCTCGCCAAAGTCTCCTAGAGGGCTGGAGTAATAGTAGGGACCTCATGTGCCCCTCCAACTGTAGCTGTTGGGGGCTCCTCTGTCGCTGCTCTCGTCGCTGCCCGGGCTGAATTGCGTGCTCGTCCTCAACCCCTGCCCCCGCCTCTGGCGGCTCTGACTGGGGGCTCGGGTGCCTGGTCATCAGTACGTTTGGTACGGGTATGCACCATCTGTAAGCAAGAATATAATAGATTTTAAAATTTTTGATGACAGTAACTAGCACGATAAGGAATTCCAAAGAATATGATTGTTCTTAACAGTTACATAGCCTCTCGAAGATAGATACGGACGTCTTCGCACTGATCTGCGAGACTCTAATAAACCGGCTTGTGACTTGTGACTCTTATGAACCTAGACGCTCTGATACCAACTTGTCACGACCCGTATTACCCTCCGAATGGGCATCGTGACGACACTTAGTCTCTACGACTAGGTAAGCCTAAACTTGCAGAGAAATAAAAGCAATATAATAATTGAAAATAGAAGGGGAAAAAAAGACACATAATGCAGCCACTCGGCATTTACAATTTCACTTCCCAAAACCCGGAATGTCACTACAGTCACAAGCTCTATACTAAATGTAGCTCTATACAATGAAATTGTGGAAAAATACACAAGTCAACTAATCATATACTAGAGTAGAAGGGGACTCGTGAGATTCTGCGGACGCGGCAGAATTACCTCGCGGTCTCCTGGTAGCTGCTAGTGATACTCCTAGCCACGATACTGGGCACTGGTACCTGGATCTTCACATGAAAAACATGCGCAAGAAAGGGCATGAGTACTCCACAATTGGTACCCAGTAAGTGCCAAGCCTAACCCCAGTCAAGTAGTAACGAGGTCAGGTTAAGGCTCTACTGGATGGTTGTAATAAAACAGTTTAAAAATCTAGGTAGAGAGATATAATAAACTAAGGCAAAACAGTAGAAACGGTAAGTTGAAAGTAATAGTAAAAGGGAGCCCTCGTCTCAGCACAACATATGTCACAATAGCAAATATGCAATGCAGTACAAGGGGAAAGCTCTCGGAATCTCGTCCCTAGTCTCAATTTAAATATATTATGTTGTACAGGGGAAAAGCTCCCGGAATCTAGTCCGTAGTCCCAATTTAAATATGCTATGCAGTACAGGGGGAAATCGCCCGGAATCTAGTCTGTAGTCTCAATTTAAATATGCAATGCAATGAATACGGGATACAATTTATTTGAACAGTTCAAGAAGAAATCACAGGCGAATACTAATAAAACTACCTAAATATGGTACAAATGGTAACAAATAGGAGTAATTCAAGTAAGACAGGTAGACAAGCTCATTCATAAGCTACACTACACAGTTAGTGCAGGAAACAATGAAATAGGAATGAAAATGATTTATGTCATGGAGGGAAAATGGAATTTTAACAACCATGGCCCGTATACGTACTCGTCACCTCACGTATGCGGCGCCCAAGCAACAAAACATTATCAAAACAACCTAAGGGAAAATCCCCAACACAGAGTTAGGCAAGCCACTTACCTCGACTGCGCTACTCAACTCAAAATCACGCTCTTTCAATGAGTATCCAACTCCGGGTGGCCCAAATCTAGTCAATTTGGTTGCATAAAGTAAATATAAACTCAGGGAACCAAAATAGCTAATAAGTTCGAAGCTAATACGCGAAATTAGGAAATTTGCCCAAAAAGTCCCTCGGGCCCACGTCTCGAAAATGGATAAAAATTATTTCCGAACACCAATTCACTCACGAACTCACTCGAACAAGAGTCATAAAAATCCGACGTCTAAATCTCCCTAAATCCTCAGATTTCTACTTGGGGAACCTTCATCCCATTTTCATGATTTTTCACCCAAATTCATTGATTAGATTGAGGAAATTGCTAGGGATTAATGATATACAAGTGAATTAAGGTTAGAAAACATCACCTATGATTCTCCTCTTCGAAACCCACTGAAAACCGCAAAAACCCGAGCTCTAAATCATTTTTGGAGTTATGAATTTCAAACCCTCGAATTATTTTGTAAACAGCCTAGGGATTCCTCACCTGCGACTATTGGACCGCACCTGCGGAAAATCCGTCGCAGGTGAGGAACTTCACTTAAGATGGCTGGGGCCGCACCTGCGGTCACTTAGCCGCATCTGCGGTCCTACACCTACGGAACCCATACCCCACCTGCGACCACTGGCATCCCTGCCCAAATCCCGCATCTGCGAGCCTTAACTTTGCACCTGCGTGTCCGCACCTGCGATTCCCCGTCCTCAGGTGCGAAGCACCAGAACCAGCAATGGTTCAACTATTGTCTAAGTTCCAAAATCACCCGTTGAGCACCTGAAACATCCTTGAGACCCCCGGGACCTCAACCAAACTTACCAACTAGTCCTAATACTTTATTCAAACCTAGTCGATTCTTCAAAACACATCTCATAACATCAAAATCATCAATTATGGATGGATTCAAGCCTAAGAACTTATGAAATTTCCAAAATTCACATCTAATGCCGAAACACGTCAAAACTCGTTCGAATGAACTCAAATTCTACAAACGGGTCATAAATGACACTACAGACCTTCTTTCACTTCCATCATTCCATTCCGAGCCCGATATCAAAATTTCACCTATCGGCTGAAATCGCCGAAATTCTAACTTTCGCCAATTCAAGCTTAAATCTGCAACAAACCTCAAAAACACATTCTGAACACGCTCCTAACCCTGAAATCACCCAACGGAGCTAACGGAGTCGACAGAATTCCATTCCGGATCCGTCTTCATACAGTTCTAACTACGACCCGATTCCTAAAGCTAAACTTCACATTTATGGACTATGTGTCCAAAATCCCTCCAAATTTCACCACTCAACATTCCGACAAGTCCCAAAAGCAGGAATAGACATGGGAGAAACAATTATTAAGGGTTTGGGGCGCTAACTCTCAAAACGACCGACCGAGACGTTACAAGGATGTCATCAATGAACACAATGACGAAGGTATCCAAATACGGCTGAAACACGTTGTTCATCAAATGCATGAACGCATCTGGGGAATTGGTCAGCCCAAAAGACATCACCATAAACTCATAATGACCATAACGAGTCCTGAAAGTTGTCTTTGGAATATCTGAATCCCAAATCTTCAGCTGATGATACCCGTATCTCAAATCAATCTTAGAGATCACTCTGGCTCCCTGAAGCTGGTAAAAAAAATCATCAATACGAGGCAGAGGATACTTATTCTTGACTGTAACCTTATTTAGCTGCCTGTAGTCAATACACATTCTCATGGAACCATCCTTCTTCACAATAAATACCAGTGCACCCCAAGGTGACACACTAGGCCGAATGAACCCCTTATCTAGGAGTTCCTGAAGTTGTTCTTTCAATTCCTTCAACTCCGTCGGTTCCATACGATACGGTGGAATAGAAATATGCTGAGTGTCAGGCACCAAATCAATACAAAAATCAATATTCCTGTCAGGCGGCATGCCCGACAGGTCTGCATGCAAGATGTTCGAAAAATCACGGACCACAGGAACAGAATCAATAGTGGGAGTCTCAACACTGACATCCCTCACAAAAGCCAAATACGATAAACACCCTTTCTCTACCATACGTTGGGCCTTCAGGTAGGAAATCACCCTAATAGGCACATACTCAATAGAACCTTTCCACTCAACCCTCAGAAATCCTGCATCGCTAAGGTCACAGTCTTAGCGTGACAATCTAGAACAACATGACATGGAAATAGCCAATCCATGCCCAATATAACATCAAAGTCAACCATGCTAAGCAATAACAGATCCACTCGGGTCTCCAGACCCTCAATAGATATCACACATGACCGATACACATGGTCAAAAAAAATAGTATCGCCCTCCAGAGTCGACACATGAATAGATGTAACTAAGGACTCACGGGTCATATCCAGAAAATGGGAAAAATATAATGAAACATAGGAATACGTGGAACCAGGATCAAATAAGACCGAAGCATCTCGGTGATAGACTGAGACAATACCTGTAATCATTGCATCTGAGGCCAAAGCATCTGGTTTGGCTGGAAGTACATAAAAATGATCCTGACCTCCACCTAATCGACCTCCCCCTCTAGGGAGGCCTCTAGATGACTGACCCCCACTCCTAGCTACATGGGCGGGTAATGGAGTAATTGGAGCTGAAACTGACGGATGACTCCACTGTTGGGATGAACCGCCCGAAAGACGGGGAAAAAACCTCTTGATATGACCCGGATCACCACACTCAAAGCAACCCCTCTCCGCAAATGACGGTGGGGACTGAATGGAACCCCTAGCACCTGGATAACCACTAGAAGAACCATGCATAGAGGAACCCTGAACAGATGGTTATCGAGATGAACTCTGGGTTGGAAGAGCAATAAATGATGGATGCCCCTAGGGATGTTAAAAAAACCCGAAAAATCGAACCAAACCGAAAATCGAACCAAACCGATCACAAAAACCGATACATTTTAGGTATGGTTTGGTTTGGTTTTGAATTTTAAAAATCGATCAAATTTGGTTTGATTTTAGTTTCAATCCAAAAATAACCAGAAAAAAACGAATCAAACCGACTATAAAAGTAGCTATTTAAATTTATTATTGTCGTGCCCTCTTTTTTCCTTAAGCGAAGATCGGGTTTAGGACATTGACAACTTCTTTTTAAAGGAAGACGGTTAAAAGGAGAGTCGCCACCTAACGATTTTTAAGGTGCGTTAGGGCACCTAGAGTGATTAACTCATGAGACTAGTTTGCATTACCAGAGATTGGATAAGGGCTTAAAATTATCCCAAGAGGAAGGTATTAGGCACCCCTCAGGATCCACAACTGTGGTTCCTGACCAAATGGATTTCGTGAATTTGTACGATAAGCAAGTAGCAAGTAGTGGTTCAAATAAGAAGGGATTTCAAATAAGCATTGGAATTATTAACTTCTGAAAAGACTAATAAAACATTTGAGAGAAAGACATCCTAGGTTTGAAACAATATGGATCACATCAATGCAATACCCGATAGACACTCCTAAGAGAGGGGTTACACGTGGTATTAGCGCACCGGTCATCATATGCATATTATACCCTTTCCCACCCCCTGAAGGTAATTAAAGTGTGTGTTGGTCACGAACTCTATTGTGTTCTATTACCCGTCCCGTCCTATCAGTCCCGGAGGAGGCTAGGACTACTATCTTAAAGGAAGTACTAGGTTGACCCATGGGTTTAAAGGACAAACTCTAAGCGACAAGCAAAGACAATTAGGACTGCAAATAAGAGCAGATATGAGGCCCAAGTATTCCCCCACATGTTATGCACATAACTAGCACAACTCAAACATAAGTAAGGCCTTTCTAACTTCAGGACCTAAGGCATGATGTCTAGGCAAAAATGCAATAACGAGGCAGTTTTATTACTGATTTTTAGAGAAGGAGTTGTACCAGTTCCTGAATACTGATTTTAACCTGTTGTTACTCAAGCAGTATATGTGAAGAGTAGATTTCTAGTTTTAGTTGATCCAGCACCTAAGGATTGCCTAGATGTACCAATTATTACGGGGACTGTTCAAATAACATTAGTAAACAAACTGTTTTACGTGTCTAGAATCATAAAGGCATTACCAGCTTTCTTTTAGAGGAACTAAATGAGGTTCTTATACCTATTATACATCAGTAATTAGGCTAGGTGTAACTGGGCGGATACAGCCTTATAACATGATTTCTAATGCATGTACAAATGTGTATATGCAGAATTCCTGAACATGTTTCTAAATGCACAATAAAAAGGCAGAATGAGGCGTATGCAAGATTCCTGAACATGATTTCTAAATGCGCAGTAATCACAGTTATTAAATCACAGTTTCAGGAGACTATTTGGAATAACAGGTTATTAATGTTGTCCTAAAAAACAGGATCTCTAAGTGTACGGCATTATGAACAAGATTGCAGCTTATTAACACATTTGTCCTAAAGCAGGATTTTTAACAAAACACGATTGGTATGAACAGAATCACATACTAGCAATTCTTGTTGTTATTAAATCCTCTGAACATGGTTTCTAAGTGAATACCATTGTGATGAGATGCGGAAAGAAATAAACCTAATCGTCATGGTATCTAATGCATGACTGGCATGTTATTCCTAAACATGGTGGCTATTGCACATATAGGAAAAGTAAATCTATAGGCATGATTTCTACCTGCGCCTATACTAAGCATGCATACCCCACCCATTTCATTATCCAACCCCAGAATCGTTTATACAATCAGTTATTATAGACCAGTGTTACACGAATTACATAAGTAAATAAGAAAATTAAGAAGTTACATTATAGGGAGCCTACCAATAGGCCCAAGTCTCCAGGTCCATAATGCCATATGCCATAACCTTTCATAATCCGGGTGTGTCAAAGTTCCCCAAGGTCCTCGTGGGTTCCCGGGCAATGCTCACACCCAGACATGGTCACCAAGACTTAAACATGTGCAATGTGGAAATACCAGCCTCAGTGTGTCAAAGTTCAGAGGGAACTCAAGAGGTTCCCAAAGCAATGCTCATACTGAGGGAGTGGAACTTAAGAGTCTAAGAGTATAGTGAAGTTCCATGTATAAGTTTGAAAAGGGTTTTGACAAAAATTGAGTAAGAAAATAGTTTAAACAGGAAAAACTTATTTTTTAGGAAAAATAGAGTTCTGAAAAGTGGTAATAAGATCAGTTTGAAAATGGTAAGGCAACCAGAACAAACAACATATACAGAACTAGGACTAATATAAATTCAGCAACTACACACAAGGTAATGGGGAATTGGGAACAAATATGAAGCATGTAAGTGTGAGCACACAGGAATCAGAGTTACACATGGATTCAGAATCAGAGAGGTCCTAAGGAGTTCATAGGTCCAAGGTATAATAGGCATTTCGAAGTTACACAAGAACAAAGAAATCACAAAGTGCAGGATGCATTACCACACAGAGGTCTAGACTATCATCAGGGAACATTGAAGTAGAACCTAAAAGAGATATAAACATGCTGAGTCCAAGGGGAGAGGGGGGGGGGGGAACATTCAGGGACATGTAATATGTCATGAAAGCAGACATATTAATTGCAAGTTGAACAGTAGAACCATAGGTAAAAACAAACTAAGAACAAGATGTATTGAAGTAATAACAAAATCATGTTGTTTTGGAGGCTTGAATTGAAATCAGGACATACTAGTGAAGAGGTAATGAACACAGAATGAGCAAGAGAGAGATAGCACAATAGTTAGCCTTGGCTTGTAGCCGACTAACAATAAACAGTAGCAAGTAACACCAAAGTAACAGAGCAGAGAGTCTATGTGTAAGAGAGATAATCTTGAACCACAAGTGTTCCAGTTTGTGTCATTGAAAGGCTAGAGCTTTTATAGTTGAAAGACAAGTAGTAAATAAGGCAGGAATTATAGCAGCATGGCAATCCAGAGATTCGAAATCAATTAGTCAGAAAATCAGGGCAGTTGTTCCCTTAAGTCAAGGGATTTCAGAATTCAAATGGTAAGACCAACAACAAATAAGGTAATAAAAATCAGTACAGGACTAATAAGGAACGAGTCCAAGTTCATTAAGTATAGGGAAATCAATTAAGACTAGATTCAGAAAGCTGTAATTAAGGAAGTACTTCAGTTAATAGAGCGTCTCAGTAAACAAGGTAAGTGAAACAATCAGTTTAAACAAACATGCAGAATTCTAGGGTTTTGAAAGACATATTCTCAATCAGATCATTCAAGAAGGAAATCAGAGTCAATCAAGAGAGAGTCATGCTCTATATTTCAACACATATATAGAGAAGCAAACAGTCGTAACAACAGACAAGTTCGGGGATGCATAAGTGTAAATAAACAATCACATACAGGTAACACAAGTAGGTTAGGCCTTAGCAAGCTTATTCAGAGTATAACAATCACATAGTCATAATAGGAATCAAATAATCAGGCTAATACGAAGAACCCAGACAGGAAAAATCATAACAGTTAGGGCTTTGACATAGGCGAGTTAAAACAAACAACCAAAAGTACAGAATCAGTCATGGAATGCAAAGAACAGACTTAAACACAAAGGAAAAAATTAGTTTAAACAGGCATAAAAGAACTCTGAGAAAACCCTAATAAAAAAAAGAAGTAAAAATGCTTAAAGCTAATGATTCTTAAAAACTGAGTCAAGAACATTGTAAAATATAGAGAAACATACTTGAATTGTTAAAAAGAACAGCATAGATTTGAGAGATGTAGGCAAAAATTAGGGTTTCAAAAGAGAATCGAGTAGAACGAAAAACTTGTTGTAAAACTCAAGAATCATAACGGATATGGTGTGACTTTGCCCAAATCACACCGGGGAGACCAAGAACAACCAAAGCAGAAACCCTAGGTGCGAGTCAGCATGGCCCATGACCTCGAGGGCCTAAGAGAGAAGATGAGCGAGGNAGAGAGAGAGAGACGAGAGTTAGAGAGAGGAGTGGTCGTGAGAGAATGAGGGGTCGGAGGGGGGTAGTTGAGAGTTAATTAAGGAAAGACTAATCTGAGTCGTTGATCTAATTTAATCAACGACTTAGATTAGCTGTGGGGTTGGGCCGGGTAGAGAATTGGTCTTGGGCTGGGTCGATTAGGGGTTAAAGTTCAGGTGAGTTGGGGTTAAAAACGGCTAGGTTTTAAATATAAAGTGGCTAAAATGTTAAATACCCAATTAAATTGAATAAATGATTAATAAACAACTAATAATTACAAAAAAATGAAATTGAGGTTAAATAGAATGAAATTAAGGTAATTGACTAATATCAAATATAAAAATGACTAATTATTGACTGAAAATAGTATAAAATGCCTGATTGTGCTATAATTGCAAAATTGCTGTAATTATAGCTAAATAGTGTCAAATCGGCTAATTTGTGAAATAATTAAATAAGAATAGGGTTAAAACAAGATGTTGGGTTGGGAAACATTTTGAAATTGTTTATAACATAATTTATGAATAACTTTTAATGCAAAAAATAATAAATAGATAGGAAAACGAATTGATAAAATCATGAAAAATTATGAAAAATACAATTCAATATGAAAAGTAATTTTAAAGGTAAAGTATAAGTTTGAAAATAATCTTGTGGAAAAATTGGGTATCAACAACTGCCTCTCTTTACCCGAAAAGGATGAAAGAGTTGTCGGGTAAAGATATGATGGCCAATTTTGACCGAGTGGAAATAGTTTGAAAGATTTGGGCCGCACCCTGGCTTCTGAGCTGCCTACATATCCCTGATTTTACAGGAATCAGGTTGTATGTAGTTCAGGAGTCACCGATGAAGTTTTACAAGGACGGATGCAAAGTGTAGGGTCGGGTGAACAAGATGGCTTACGGGGTAGTCAGGAAAACTGGAGTCGGTCCGCTCCTGCCTGGCTGGATGTTCCTAGCCGGATTTCCTGCAAGTGAATAACAAACATATATTGTGCGTAATTTAAATATGATGCAGATTCCCATTGGACTATGAATGTTGTCTTTGGACGGTTGAGGATGACGTCCTTAGACCATGATGTCCTGGGCCATGAGTCGCTTGATGCGAGATTCGCAGGCTATGAAATGATGTTCTCGGGCCATGAAGATGGTGCCTCCGAACCATGATGCCTTTGAATAATGATATGCAAACTGATAAAGGAGATTCTCATGCCATGACATGGTGTTCTCGGGCCATGAAGATTGTGCCTCCGAACGATGACGCCTTTAGATAGGTTGGCGATATTTCAGCCCATGAAAATGCGATAGTATGATGCTAACAAGACAAATCTCAGTCTTGCGAATTAAAGGGGCAGAGCTTAGCCCGAAAGGAAGCGAAATAAATAATGACAGAGACAGTGGTTGCTTTGAAAAGTAAATGGGAGGCAGTGTTTAGACTCGGAAGGCAGAAAAGTAGCCTTATGCGAGAAATAAATGCAGATGAAGGTAGAGTTTAACCTCGGAAGGTAGAAAGGTAGCCTTATGCAGATGCAGATAGAGACATCGTTTAGTCTCGGAAGGCAAAGGTAGCCTTATGCAATGCAAATGCAGATGGAGACATCGCTTAGTCTCGGAAGGCAGAAAGGTAGCCTTATGCAGATACAGATGGAGGTAGCGTTTAACCTCGGGAGGCAGAAAGGTAGCCTTATGCAATGCAGATGCAAATGGAGACATCGTTTAGTCTCGGAAGGCAGAAAGGTAGCCTTATGCAATGCAAATGCAGATGGAGGTAGCGTTTAACCTCGGAAGGAAGAAAGATAGCCTTATGCAATGAAGATGGATGTAGCGTTTAACCTCGGAAGGCAAAAAGGTAGCCTTATGCAATGCAGATGCAGATGGAGACAGTGTTTAGTCTCGGAAGGTAGAAAGGTAGCCTTATAATATGCATATGTAGATGGAGGTAGCGTTTAACCTCAGAAGGCAGAAAGGTAGCCGTATGCAGGAAATAAAATACATATAGGAGTTCTTAGCTGATGATAAATTGCAGCGATATGATTGTGAGAATGGCGATAATGAAGTGTCATTGGTGATGATAATAAATGTCGGCATGTGCGACGAGCTTGCGAAGCGTGTCTTTGGGAAATATATGTCCTTCGGGTAGATAGTATGTTTTTGGGGCCCTTGCCATCTTTGTGCCTGCATCCAAAGAAAGATCGTGAGTTCTGTAAAGGGAAGGTTAGTTCGTATCCCTGCTGGCTTTGCTTGTCGTGTTTGCTTGATTGTGATGATATTGTCTTTATCACCGGAGTAGCGTTTGCTAAACAAGTTGTTTCAATAAATATGCATGATTTGTAAAAGTGTAATATAAACATAAAATAGTTTTAGATTAACTGACGACCGTGACGCGGTCCGAGACATTGCAACCTCTCCTGCTACGGAATTTTGAGGGTCCTCCTCAAAATTCTGCACCAGTTTGATGGGTGGATACTTCTGATTGTTGCTCGTGCGGCAATTGGCTGAACTTGCTTCGGAATTTTGAGGGTCCTCCTTAAGCAGAGATACGAATACAAATGGAGACAACGTTTAGTCTCGGAAGGCAGAAAGGTAGCCTTATGCAAGAAATAAAATGACAATAGGAATTCTTAGTTGATTTGTATTGATAATAGACGTCAGCAAGTGTGATGGTTTCGAGGCGTCGATCTTTGGCATTTGCAATTGTGATGAAAACTGTGACTTCTTAGCGTGTTTATCCTTTGTGCCTGCATCCAAGAAAAAATCGTGAGTTTTGTAAATGGGGGGGGGGGGGGT